>SJYQ01000651.1:1093709-1150905 GCA_006410935.1 Redunca redunca | reverse complement strand
GAATGAAAACTGACCTTTTCCAGTTCTGTGGCCTCTGCTGAGTTTTCCAAATTTGCTGGCATATTGAGTACAGCGCTTTCACAGCATCATCTTTTAGGATTTGAAATAGCTCAACTGGAATTCCATCATCTCCACTAGCTTTCTTTGTAGTGATGCTTTCTAAAGCCCACTTGACTTCCCTTTCCAGGATGTCTGGCTCTAGGTGAGTGATCACACCACACTAGATCATCACTCTAGCTGAATGATCAATCACCATGTGATTATCTGGGTCGTGAAGATCTTTTTTGTATAGTTCTTCTGCGTATTCTTACCACTTCTTCTTAATATCTACTGCTTCTGTTATGTCCATACCATTTGTGTCCTTTATTGAGCCCATCTTTGCATGTAAAATTCCCTTGGTATCTCTAATTTTCTTGAAGAGAACTCTAGTCTTTCCCATTCTATTCCTTTCCTCTATTTCTTTGCACTGATCCCTGAGGAAGCATTTCTTATCTCTCCTTGCTATTCTTTGGAACTCTGCATTCATGTGGGTATATCTTTCCTTTTCTCCTTTGCTTTTCACTTTTCTTCTTTTCACAGCTATTTGTAAGGCCTCCTCAGAGAGCCATTTTGACTTTTTGCGTTTCTTTTTCTTGGATATGGTCTTGAACCTTGTCTCCTATACAATGTCATGAACCTCTGTCCATAGTTTATCAGGTGCTCTGTCAGATCTAATCCCTTGAATCTATTTGTCACTTCCACTGTATAATCGCAGGGGATTTGATTTAGGTCATACCTGAATGATCTAGTGGTTTTCCCTACTTTCTTTAATTTAAGTCTGAATTTGGCAATAAGGAGTTCATGATCTGAGCCACAGTCAGCTCCTGGTCTTGTTTTTGCTAACTGTATAGAGTTTCTCCATCTTTGGCTGCAAAGAATATAATCAATCTGATATTGGTATTGACATCTGGTGATGTCCATGTGTAGAGTCTTTTCTTGTGTTTTTGGAAAAGGGTGTTTGCTGTGACCAGTCTGTTCTCTTGGCAATTCTATTAGCCTCTGCCCTGCTTCATTCTGTACTCCAAGGTCAAATTTGCCTGTTATTCCAGGTGTTACTTGACTTCCTAATTTTGCATTCCAGTCCCCTATAATGAAAAGGACATCTTTTTTGGCATGTTAGTTCTAGACAGTCTTGTAGGTCTTCATAGAACCTTTCAACTTTAGCTTCTTCAGCTTCACTGGTCAGGGCATAGACTTGGATTACCGTGATATTGAATGGTTTGCCTTGGAAATAAACAGAGATCATTCTGTCATTTTTGAGATTGCATGTAAGTACTGCATTTCAGACTCTTTTGTTGACTATGAGGGCTACCCTATTTCTTCTAAGGGATTCTTACTCACAGTGTTCTATGTAATGGTCATCTGAGTTAAATTCACCCATTCCAGTCCATTTTAGTTCGGTGATTCCTAAAATGTCAGTGTTCACTCTTGCCATCTCCTGTTTGACCACTTCCAATTTGCCTTGATTCATGGACCTAACATTCCAGGTTCCTATCCAATATTGCTCTTTACAGCATCAGACTTTGCTTCTATCACCAGTCACGGCTACACCTGGTTGTTATTTTTACTTTGGCTCTGTCTCTTCATTCTTTCTGGAGTTATTTCCCCACGGATTTCCAGTAGCATATTGGGCACCTACTGCCCTGGGGAGTTCATCTTTCAGTGTCCTATCTTTTTGCCTTTTCATACTGTTCACCCTGTCTTAAATTCCATGAATTTAGCATTAGTGCATGCACTTCACATGGAATATCCTTGGATGTCCTTGGACTATCCTTCATCCATGGAGGGCACTGCCCTTTCAGCCAGATTTTGCCCAAAATGATGTAAGTACACATTTCTAGGGAAAGGGGGCTGACTTCTTAATAAGGTGCTACTTGTTATCTGAACCACAGAGTGAGTTCAAGGAAATCATTAATGCTAACGCAGAACCCATAGGGTGGGAATTAGCATTTGGGGTTTAGGAGCCTTAAGTGAATCATCATTTCTGATATTAGTCCCACCAAGTTTCCTGGGATTTATCTCTAGCAGCTGGATGCCACCATTGATGTCACACTCAGTGGTCCAAGGACACTTAGTCACTTAGGCAGAATGGTCTTGGGAAGCTGCTCTCTGTTCCTAATATCTGAGTGCTGAAATCATGAGGGATTTTGTGCAAGATGGGCTCATGAAGGGCCAGCTGGCCTTGCCAAATATTTGTGAGCAGGCTTACTTCTGTTCAGTCTCATGCTCTGGTGTGCTGGTGTCTGAGAAGAGTCTGATCGAGCCTCCTAAGACCGTTAACTGCTAGCCTTCCCTGAGCCCTGCATCGCCTCTTCTTCTCATACAAGAAGTAGTGCTGGAAGGATTTTTAAGAATGCAGTTGACGCTAGTGAAGGCCTGTTTGTGTGAATCAACCAGTCAACAAATGCTAGTAAATGATAGTAAGTGATAAAATGAATATAAAAAACCAGTGAGGTGCTGGGAAACGTACTCTCTGGTTGATGGGGGGGAGCCCCAATTTGGAGAGTTTGCAGATTTCTTTGGTATAAATGGTGTTGTTCAAACTGCCAAACATTAGCCAATGAATATAGGGGTGGAGGAGAGAGAGGTCCAACCAGCTAGTGTAGGCTGGCTCAGCTCAGATCAGTCCCATCATCCCTTTGCTGAGCAGGATTTTAATTGAACTGTTCCTTGCGCTGATTGCTCAACATACATGAACTCACTTAGGATATCCAACAGCTCAAAGAGATGGGGACTGTTATTATCCAATGCTTAAGGGGAATAATATCAGATGGTGTCAGATAGAGTCATCTAAGAGAGGCTCTGCCCCTCTTTGAGGTGGTAGAAACAGACTGACTTAAATGCCTAGGATCCTGTTTAAGTCATTTAATCCTCACATAGTAAATATTTCCCCATGTCCTTCCACTTCCAAGACCATGCACTCTTGAAATGGACCCCAACCTGAGCCCAGGGACAGAAAATCAGCAGCCACCTCTGGCAGGTCCGCCACCCAAGAGCCAGAACCCAGTCGAGTTCCTTCGGGACAAAGCCATGCTTATGGCAACACCTGAGAGGTCCAGCCTCTGCTGCAAACAGAGGCAACAGAGACAAGCTGACACCATGTTAAGGAGAAGCAAGGGGTGCTGTTGGGGAAGGTCCTCTAGCTTTCCCAGGCTAAGAGGGAGAGGGGAAACGTGAGCACAGAGGCCATATGTAGCAATGACTTTCAGTTGAGTGTCTCCATGGGTGTTGTGAAATACTGTCATAGACTAGAGGTCCCCAACCCCCAGGCCGTGGACCAGTACCAGCCTGTGGCCTGTTAGGAACTGAGCCTCACAGCAGAAGGTAAGTAGCTGGGGAAGGAGACAAGCTTCTTCTACGCTCCCCATTGCACACATTATGCCTGAACCATACAACCCCCAAGTCTGTGGGAAAATTGGGGCCCAGCCCCCAGAAGACTGGGGACCCCTGTCATAGATGGCTGCTCATAACTAACAGGCGTCTATGCCCACTGATCACCCCAGGAGTGCCCCACAGCTTCTTCAAAAAGGAAGCACTAGTGCTTTTACAGTTTATAAACAGCTCAAAATGTGGACACAGTGATGTCTTTTTAAATCTCACACATTCCCCAAGAACTCCCATTTAGGTGGGTAATCACGAATCCACAATTTGATTCTCAACTCACTTTCTGGAAATGCTGGTTTGGAGCTGAATTTCCAGCACTGGAAACTCTCCTCTTGGTCCCACTTGCACATAATGCGTTTCGGCACAAGGGAGGGTGAGAGGCTTCTCCCAGGGATATTGCAAGTGGTAGTCTGCTCATTTTATGAATCCTTTTGAACCCAGCATCTGTGCTCAGTGAGCTGTTTCAAGCATCTCATTTCTGTTTTTGCTGAACCCATTCTGAAAGGTCAATATCCATCCACACCTGATGACAGAAATTTGGGGGAGTTGCTAATGTAGTCATTGGCAACATTTTTCACCCTGGTCGTGGTAATGACCTTGGATGTGACTGCCTTGCAACCACAGAAAGCCTAACCTAGTGCCCAAACCCCTTTATAGTCCATAATGCCAACGTTTTTAATAGCACATCTATCAAATGCATTTTTCTGTTCTGTTCTTTTTATAATAAATGGGAAAAGAAAAATGAGTCACCATAACTCTATTGTATAGAGTCCTGGCATAGGTAATAGTTGCTAAGAGAGTGAGAATTAGGCCCAAACCCCATTATATCTTGGTCTCAAAGAAAGGCCTGGGTAACAGGGATATAAAAAATAATTTGAAATGAAATTTTCAAGGCACTGCTGGACACCAGTGACACAAGAGAGGATTACGAAAGACAAATGCCCTTTCTCATGGAACCTACCATCTCAAGGTGGAGGATGGTATAGGAGGGAGACATATAATAAAGAAATAAACAAGGGAGCAAGATAATTTCAGTTACACCAGGTGATGTGTCTGTAACAGATTTTCCTTGCAACCCTTCAGATTAAGTAGTCAGGAAAAGCCTCTCCTGGGAGTTGAATGTGACTCTATGTTAAAAGATGGGAATGGGGTGGGCATATGAATGTGTGTGTCAGGAGAAAGGAAGAACAGTAGGTGTAAAGGTCCTGAGGCAAGAACCAGCCTAGAAATGATAGAAGGGAGCTAATAAGTCTGAAGCCAAAGACGAGTGGGAGATGGGGCTAGGTGGAGTGCTAGGGGAGTGTGCTAGGTGGAACCCAAGTGACTTGTTCTCCTGGCCCATGACACTGGAATTGGATCTTATTCTAAGAGCAGTGGTTTCTAAACAAGCAAACAGAGTGATCTGGTGAGATGGGAGGGAGGCTCAAACGGGAGGGGATATATGTATACCTATGGCTGATTCATGTTGAGGTTTGACAGAAAACAACAAAATTCTATAAAGCAATTATCCTTCAATTAAAAAATTAAGTTTTTTTTTTTAAAGAAAATAAAGAGATAACTCTGGCTGCTATGTGCAGAATGGATTATAGGAAGATGAGAAAGTTAGGAGTTATAATTCAGAAGGCTATCGTAGTAAGCCAGGTAAAAGATGCTGCTGGTTTGGACTAGGGTGGTGGTTGCATAGAATGAGCACAGTAGATGAACATAGGATATATCTTGGAGCAGAGGTGATAGGACTCTTTATGATGGAATTGCTTTACTGGAGAAGTAATTGAAGAAAAATATTAAGGATAATATCACAGTTTTGGGTTTAAATTCCACACTCTCCCTTGAGAGGTGGAATACTGTGGAGAGAACAGATTTGCAGACATCAAGTGTACTGTTCCAGGTGCGTTGTTTGAAAGGCCACGTGGGATTATTTATATAAGGGAGCAGAGTAAAGGGGAATTACTAAGGTTGGGAAGAGTGGAGTACAGGCACTTCCCAGTCTTGAAAAGACGACAGGGCGGAGGTAGTTTCAGGGCCTAGAAGACAGAGAGGGCCATGGGGAGAGGGTCAGTTGGTAGGAACTGTGACCTTAGACTTAAGAAGATAATTAGTCCTTGAAGACTACCGGCAGCCTAGGAAATAAGTGCCCTGGGCTCCCCATTGGCTGAGTATAATAGGAAGCCAGAGAGATAGGGCCTTCACTGGTGCTGTCCATAGAGACCAGTGTCCCAAAGCCAGAGGGAGGAAGGGTGGAAAGTGGATCTGGATGGGCCCATGGACAAAATCCAAAATAAGATGCCATGTGAACAATTGAAGACATAAGCCTTGAGAAATAAAGAGGCCAGAGCTGCAGATATAATGTTTAACAAAGTATCCCATATCCAAATGGGATGAATTTGAAAGAGTTTTCCTAAAACTGTCTTTAGAATTTGTCACCAGCCTCCTTGGCAGGAGGAGCACTGAGAAAAGTGGGGAGCACAGGAATTTAATCAGGGGCATATGGAAATCGTTTAGAATCCGGATTGCTAAAGAAATCTGCTAAATAGAAGGAGGATAATTTCATGCCCCATCCCATTCCCCCCAAATGAGATGACTTTACAGCTCATCTAGCCATAATTTGCGGGCTAAAATGAAACCACAGAGTGACAACTGTCCATTAATCCATGAAGTTTTAAATCAAACTCTCCTAGAGAATAATCATAATAATTTGGAGTTGCCTAATGGAGATTCTTTTAATTTAAAAAATGCCCTTATGGTTTCACATTCGTGTGAATCATTAATGATGGCAACAACAATAACAAAATGGTTATGCCTAAGCTCTAAGTCATCAAGTTCATGTTCATTGGAGAAGCCCAGATTTTTTGCCAGAATTTAGCTCAGCCATAATATCAGGTGAACCTACAATTAAGCTTCACTGTATGTGTGGATTTAGTAAGAAAAATGTATTTTTAAACATCATGATAATTTTGAACACCTAGTGGGAGATTTTAAATAAAAATGTACTAAATCTATGTGCTTCCAGAGGGGTTAGAACCAAAAGACCACTCTCCACCCCACAAGAAGAGCAAAGCAAAGAAGCCAGAAGGCTCCAAAGACTCCAGCGAGGGTAAGTCCAGTTCTTTATCTCTTAAAAAAAAAAAAAAATACACCATGAAAAGAAATTTCTGTTTAATTTGTAAATTATGTGTATGCTCTCATATTCAGGTATTTCTAAGTGTTCAAGAATCACTGGGAAATTCTTTATCCTTTATCCCCTGAATGTGAGAGTGAAATAGCAGATTCAGGTTTAAATCATTTTAAGGTAAAGACCAAAAGTAAAAAATCATTTTCTCAGTGTAATGTATTTTCCATTCCTGCCAAGTCCAAGTGTGGATACTGCTTACCACTTAGGTGTTCTGAAATCACATAAGGGTGAAGGTCCAGACCTCCACTTGAAGAGTTATAAGGTAGCTGTGGTCTTATTGGGATCTTTTTTTTTTTTTTTTTCCTTATGAATACATTTGGATCCAGAACAAAACCTCAGGAATGAGTAATAGAAACATTTCCTGTCTTTACTGTTCTCTTTTCCTTTCTGGAAACCAACGCATCTTCACATTTATGCATCGAGTGGGTATGTGCAATGGGGCTGTTTCATGGAGAAATGATCCATAGTAACTCTGAGTGCAGAGTGTGGGAGTAACAGTAGAAATAGTGGGTATAAAGTGCCTAGCACAGGTCCGCTTTCCGTTAGTGGTGGCTATTCTAGTAAACATCACAAGCAGGACCATGATATGGTACACAGTGTCCTAATTCATTGAAAGGTCATGGAAAGCTTAGAATCATTTGAAGAACACTTCGAACCAAGGAGAAGGCCAGCATCTCTCACTGGCAGGAGGTGGATAAGCTTTGTTGATATCTGATTGGGAGAGTAGCCAGGTCTCCACCTCCTACTGGAATTAGGTCATTCTCTGGATAATCTCTTAAAACCATGATTGGGAGATGGATTAGAAGCAGAACAGCAGTCTCCTTTCCCTGGAGAGGCTCCCCCTCACTGAAAGGTTCCCGTCACAGGTGTGACCCAGGTCAGAGGTGGTTTCCCAGAGCCTGGGGGTCCACTTGGGAGCGGACACCGCAACAGTCACCTTGATGAACAGGGGAGTTCTGAGTTATTCCTGCAAATATGTGAAAACTTGTTCACTTGCTAAATAATTTGCTTTGTTTAGGAGCAGCATCTCGTAATCCTAATATGACTAAATAATATATCTTCACCTCACCCAAATAGATCATCCTAGAATCTGCTCTGAGTCACAAAAGTGCCACCCCTGTGGATTTGTTACCAGGACCATTTGGTCTATAGCCTCGTGGTGAAATGTACATGCTAGTCCTTCTACAGAGACATGGGAATTGTACGTTTGTTCCTAAAGTGCCTTCAGAAATACAAAAGCTGCTGGGAAAGGAGGGAGGGAGGGAGCAGAGTCTGACGTGCTAGTGGTAGGTGGTTGCACGATGGGGGCAGTCGTTACTCGGCAGTGCTTCTATTTTGACAAAACGAACCATGTCCCCAGTTCAGGTGTACCGTTGTTGCCTGTGCCTCACTTCCGCCCATGATTCAGAAGGTCCCAATCATTCTCTCCTGCTGGATATGCAAAGGGACTGGGTAGAAGGGGTATGTGGGTCACGACCCTTCTCTGCAATCTTCCTGCTTTAGAGTTATCAATCATTTTTCAACTTGGTCATCTCTAATTTTTTTTCTATTAACTTGTGTTGATTTTATTGAGTTCAGAAAATTACCTAGTTATATTCAGACCAAATAGATGATTACATCGATGTGTTGAATCTTCAGAATCATTTGTATACATATGCATTCATTATCATGTGGAATTCCTTAATCTACGTGCAGAAAAATGCTTTCAGTGATTTTTTTCTCAAAAATACTATCATTACTCCTGTTGTTTTTCAGTTGCTCAGTCATGTCCTATGCTTTGCAACCCCATAGACTGCAGCATGCCAGGCTTCCCTGTCCTTCACTGTCTCCTGGAGTTTGCTCCAACTCATGACCGTTGAGTCGATGATGCTATCCAACCATCTTATTCTCTGTCACTCCCTTCTCCTCCTGCCCTTCTCCTTATTTGAGATTTCTTTGCATAACCATCCTAGTGATCTCTTGCACAATAGATTAGGTTAGGAATGTTCCTAAAACTTGCTCCCTTTGGCTCCTCTCTTTGTGGCATGTGCTCCTGGTATTTTCTCTTACAGGTCACTCAGCTTTCCTCCCCATCACTTGACCTCCTCTCACTTCTCTCATACCTTTGGGCTCCCTGCTCTGCTTCCAACCCTGACAGGCACTACTAATCACCTTGGCTCACCTCATAGTATAAAGACAGGGGCATGCAGAGTGGAGTTAGAATACAAATTCACCTGGATTTTCTAGCGTATAAAACCATAATAGCTGTATTTTGATCCAGAAGAAGAATCTTGAGCGCATATGGTCACGTTTTTTCTCTCTACAAAACTGTTTTTAAAATAGACTGCAAATGGTTCTTTATCTTGCCCAAGACCATGCAGTTTGTTAATGTCAGAATCTCTTTTTTTTTCTTTCTGGAAGCAGCACAGTGTCTCTAATCTTTTTCCCTTTCCTTCTTCTGGAAATTAGAACTCACTTTGCTGAAGGAAGAAATGTTGTCATCATTACAGCTTTGAGTGACTGAATATTATAAATATTTAAGTATTTAACTTTAAATATTTAACTAAATATTAAACATCAAATTTTAAAAATCAAACATTTTCTAAAATTATTTGCATGTTTTTTACTGTGGACTTTTGGATATAGAGTTTTATTTTCATTATTCTGATTGAAATATCATGGACCATAGTATACTTTGATTTGACCCATTGCAATGCAGTGCCAATAATGAAATGATTAGCAATTTCAAACCACTAACTGGCATCTGATATAAATGGTAATGCTATCCATAAACCAGCACATCATAGGCATAATTATTTGAAAAAAAAACCCTGGTTAATACCCATTCCATCAGTTCCAACTCCCAATAATTTAGGCAAGTTTCATTTCTTACATAATGTTTAATTGAGAGAATATCAATACAAAACACTTAGCACCTTCAATAAAACATGCTTTTCTCAACTCTTTCTTCTGTCTTTCACAAGCAGACTCTCTAGTGAAAGTCTCTCAGGGTTTGTTTGTCTGAAAGATATTATTTTGCATTTTTTAAGATGATTTTGCTGGGTAAAAATTCAAGGTTGATGGTGATTTTCTTGCAATGTTTTAGAGATATTTCCCCATAATCCTATCAATTCTGTAGTCGTTAAGAATTCATTTCTCAGTCTAATTATTGTATATTTTTAGGTTATTTGTCTTTTCTTTCCAGCTGTCTTGACAATCTGTTCTTTAGGTTTTAGTGTTCTTCGGTTTCATCGTGATGTGCCTCAGTGTGGGTTTCTCTTTATTCTTTGCTGAGCTTCTTGGACATGGAAATGGACATCTTTCATTAGTTCTGAAAATTTTTCGCCTATTATCTCACCAAATGTTAGATCTCCACTACCTTCTATTCTTTCTTTGTATTCATGACTCTTAACCTACATTGAATTTTTTTTTCCTGTGTCACTATCTCTCCTTGATGGTTTGCTTTCCAAGTTTGTCATCCAACTTCCTAATTTCTATTCAACTTTCTATAATCTGGTGTTTAACTGTTTGTTGAGTTTCTCATTTCAGTTATTATGGTTTTCCTTCTTACAAGTTTTATTTGGCTCCTTTTTAAATATACCTGGTTAATCTTTATTTAGTTAACACAGAAAGTATCTTTTAAGATAATCTGTATCTGTATCTGAAATTTCAGTGTCTCCACTCTGTATGTCAAATTCTACAGTTTATGTTTTCTGTAGCCTCATGCCTGCAGTTATTTCCTTGTTTATTTTATCTTTTTTATTGACATGTTCATTGGATTTTTGGTGGGAATTTTTTGAAGTTGAAATAAAAGCTTATTTATTTATATTTTGTTTTCTGTGATGCCTGAAGATACTGCCAATTTAGGAATCCTTAAACTACATATTTGGCTTAAAGTTTTCTTTTTTGTTTCATTTGCTATTTGTCTTTAAGCCCATGTCAATGCATGCATAACGTTAGGAAATCTCAACAGAGACTTCTTTCTTCCTTTTTTCTTCTCCAACCACTGCTAAAACTGGGACAGGCAAGTTTCCCACTGTTTTCATAACAAAGCACTCTCTTCCTTGTCTTTCACTTCATATGTGTGGTTCATTCAACCCCAGGTCTGGCTGCCTGTTGTTGTTGTCCAGTTGCTAAGACCTGTCTGACTCTTTGCGACCCCATGGACTGCACCAGGTTCCTCTGTCTTCCGGTTTTTCCTGAAGTTTGCTCAGATTCATGTCCATTGAGTCAGTGGTGCTATCTAATCATGTCATCCTTTGCCACCCCTTTCTCCTTCTGCCTTCAATCTTTCCCAGCATCAGGGTCTTTTTCTTTGCATTAGTTAGTTAAAGCTTTGCGTTAGGTGGTTGAAGCTTCAGCTTCAGCATCTGTCCTTCTAGTGAATATTCAGAACTAATTTCCTTTAGGATGGACTGCTTGGATCCCCTTGAAGTCCAAGGGACTCTCAAGAGTCTTCTCCAACACCATAGTTCAAAAACATCAATTCTTCAGTGCTCAGCCTTCTTTATGGTCCAGCTCTCACATCCATACATGACTATTGGAAAAACCATAGTTTTGAGTATACAGACAGCTTTGTCGGCAAAGTGATATCTCTGCTTTTTAATATGCTGTCTAGATTTGTCATAGCTTTCCTTCCAAGCAGCAATCATCTTTTAATTTCATGGGTGCAGTCACTATCCACAGTGATTTTGGACCCCATGAAAATATTAATGAAATCTGTCACTGCTTCCATTTCTAGTTCTGGCCCAAGTTTCTCAGTGAGTATTTCTGTGACCACTAACATCATTTGGGAACTTGATAGAAGTACAGATTCTCAGGCCCCAGACCTAGATTCTCAGACCTACTGAATCAGAAACTCTGAGGTAGGATCCAGTAATTCATGTTTTTGAGAGCCCTCTTGGTATTCCAGTACATGCTCAAGTCTGAGAACCACGGTTCTAGGGTCTAGACCATCTGAGGTTGGTAGATGCCTCAAAGCAAACAATAATTCCGGTGCTTGCTTACAAATCCTGATTCAATATTGTTCATCATTTCTGGCTTCTTAGAAGTTCATTAGAACCAGCTCAGCCATGTATTCCAAGAATCAGATGGATAAGTAGGGCAATAAATAGATTAGAAGATGATAGATAGGTAAGTAGGTAGATAGATGATGCATAAATAGTAGATAGTATATGCATGCAAATATGCATATAAAATACATGTCTACATAGCTATGTATATATTCATATGTGTGTGCTGTGTGCTCAGTTGTTCAGTCATGTCAGACTCTTTGTGACCCTATGGGCTGCAGTCCACCAGACTCCTCTGTCCATGGGATTCTCCAGTCAACAATACTGGAGTAGGTTGCCATTTCCTCCTCCAGGGGATCTTCCTGACGGAGGGATTGAACCTGTGTCTCCTTGGTCTCCTGCATTGACAGGCAGATTCTTTACCACTGAACCACCTGGGAAGCCCCAAGTATGTCCATGCATATCCATACATGTCCATACATATCCGTATTGTATCCAGATACAATACGGTCGGGAAAGATAAATATATATATCTCAAAGTGACCTCAGGAATCAGTTGGAGGAGTGGAGAAAGGGGAGGGGCAAACTTTGGAGAGTTTAATGTTCAGCTTTCTAAATGTATGTGTAACTGAAATACATATGACTATATATGTACACATGTAAATAGAAAGGTTTACTTAATCTTTATAAAAAAGGCATTTTCATTAAAAACAAAAGAGACTTAGGCTTCTAAAATTCAGTAGAAAGCTTAGAATAGTAATTTTCTCCATACAGTCATCTCCAGAGCCTTCAGTGATTTTTGGAACTGAATGTGATTTTTCCATCATAGTTTTTACAGAAAGCACTAGCCCTTTGACTCTTACTGCACAATTGCCTCAACATAGAGTATTCAGCAAGCCTGCATGTGAGGCCTATTCTTCAGAAGCCCGAGCCCTGGCAATGCTAAATCAAGCAGCCCGATACTGCACTTTAAAATATTAATGATCTCTTTTGTCAGATGAAATTAGATGTGGAAACATTTTGGAAACTAGGAAGTACTCCACAAGTTTTGAAGGATCTAATGTTGCTATTAGAAGTATTATTGTTTTTACTAAAATAAATTTTTCTGAATATATGAACCATGGGTGGAATGCATTTTGTATTTCCCGAGAGACAGCATTTTCTCTCTGGCCTCTTATTTTCTCTGCAGATGAAAATATCATGTGACAAACTGTTTTGTGAGTGGCTGGACAGAGCAAACATTCTCTGGATGTTTGTTTCAGGATGCCACGAAGCACTTCATGCATTATATTCATAAGCATGATCTTTAATTTAATTTTTTTGACAAGTGCACTGAAGGGTAAAATCAGGCAGTCATAATTTTGACTTCGCCATCATTCAAACGAGTTCAATGATTGACCAGGTTTTAAAACTAAAATAAGAAAGAAAAAAGCAGGAATGAGGAAAAGCAACTTTCTCATGAAGGAAAGCTTTGTTTTTTTATCCTCTAGACTTTAAAATACTATGAATTAAAGCAAAATGTGAATTTCCATGGTAAAATTCAGAATAGAAGAAAAGCCTGTGTCACCATCTTGCTTTAATTATACTCTGCGTTCTGCTTAATTTCAGGGCTGCTCTGAGCTATCTACCTGCCACAGTTAGGAGAAGGACCCAAGGGTCTATTTTATTTTTAGTCGTGCTCACCACATTCACCCGTTAAACAGAACTGAGGTTAGGACCGTGAAGTCCTGTTTCAGCCAGGATTCTGAATGGGGCTTAGAGGATATGACTATTAAGGTATTTTCCACGGGGAGAAGGGCTGAACCTACCTGCAGAGTAGCCATGTCCTGTGGGACCCAGGACGACTCATGTGTGCCTATTGTCCTTGACCCTGTTGGCACCTGTTCCCTTTCACTATTAGAGATGCCCTGGCTTGGTGACAACATATGGACCCACCTACTCATAGAGACAAACAATTCAGCCTGAATGTGGACAGAGCTCTCAGGGCCCAAGTTCTGCTTCCCTACTTGGGCAGATTTTATAACTAAAAGGCAGCTTCTTCATATTAAATGGTCAGTAAAAACATACCTTATGGGTCTGTGTGGTGAGATTTCAACAAGATGATCTCCAAAAGCCACCTGGCCCAATCTCCACACAGAGGGGCCAGTCAGTCCAAGTGTATTGAATTTGAAATAGGAAGAGCCCCCTGCCATCCAAAATTCACCTGCCTTATTTATTAACATGTGAAATTCCTCTTAATATGAACAAAATTGTTCTGCAAACAGAGATAAGGCTTTCAAATGCATCAACTGGATCTCAGTCTCCAACTCACGGGACATGGGGTGCCCAAGAATTTGCATTTCTAGTAATTCCCCAGATGAGGCTGGTCCCCTGGCCCAGTACTCCACTTTGAGAATCTCTACCAGGGCATTATGGCTCACTGTGAGAATGCTGGCTTTTTCTCTGAATGAAGGGAGAGTGGAACTTCTTAGGCAGTGAAGGGACCCAATCTTACATTTTAAAGGCAGTCTTTGGATTGCTGTGTTGATCAAGGATAGTAGGGGACTAAGGGAAGAAGCATGGAGACAGTGGTTTGGAGCAGGAGATACAGTGGCTTGTTCCAAGTAGTATCGAAGGGACAGAGTGAGGCCTGATCTGACCATGGACCTAGCTGAAGGGTAGAGCCAGCAGAGTTCACTGGCATGGGATATGGGGCCTGAGAAAAAGAAAGCCTCGGGGTGAATCTTTTTGTCTTCTCTGCAACTACTAAATCCAGAATAGAAGTCGTGCCCTGCTTATACTTAATTCAGACTTTCTGGGGGGAAAAAATGGGGGGTTCTTCCCATGCATGTCCTCCATCCTGTCTGGCCAGCTAGTTTTTGTCCCCCTTCCCCCCACCCCACCTTCCCTGGCGGCTCAGAAAGTAAAGAATCCGCCTGCAATGTGGGAGACCTGGGTTCAGTCCCTTGGTCAGAAAGATCCCCTGGAGAGGGAATGGCAACCCACTCCAGTATTCTTGCCTGGAGAATCTCATGGACAGAGGAGCCTGGCAGGTTACAGTCCATGGGATCGCAAAAAGTCCAATATGACTGAGCGACTAACACCGTCATACTGTCAGTGTCTTTAAGTCTTGTAGGTGTCTGTGAGTAAGTCAGGTCAAATGTGTTTCACTATTTGTCCGTTTTGATTTCCAAAGCTGAGGGTCAAGAATAGCATCATTCAGGTGCATTTGTCTTTCTTGAGTTGAAAACTCAGACTCCAGGTTTAGAGAGCTACATGAGTTGTTTATTTATTTGTTTATTTTTGATTCTGGCACCATGCCGATAGGACATTTGACAGTTTGTAATATTGTACATTGATTTTTCATCAGAGAAAAGTTTTGTCTTTAAGGAGAAATATTGCGTTTGAACAGATCAGATTCTCACATTAGGATTTCACCATTATATTTCAAACTTTCAGTTTCCAGTGTAACTAAGCTGTGCTTTCCTACTGTCCTGGAAAGAGCCTGAAGGCTGTCCGCCTCCTCTAGAGTCACCCAGACATGCACCACACTCTCCTAATGCCTTGCTGCGCTCCCCTGACTCCTGTCACTTTGGAGCCATCAGAGGCAGTCTTTGAGCAGGTTTGCCAAGTGCAGTAAAAAGAATGTTTTTCTTCTTGAACCATCTGAAAACAAGTTGCAGATCCGGGGTCCCAACTTCCCCCCACCCCTGCCAGCGTCACTGTGTATTTTCTACAGACGTGGTCAGTGATCCTACATGAGCACAATAAAAAAGATCAAAAGCGGAAAACAAGCACGGATACTACCTTTAGTTTTCAGACCCCATTTAAGTGTCACCAATCTCGATAATGTCCTTTGTTTTATTCTGTTGTCATGTCCCCACTATTCTCTGCTTTGGAAGAGTTCCAGAGCCGTCTTGCAGTTTGACTAACTGTGATCCTTTGGATGCTTGCAGGCCGGTCACATTGTAGGATGTTTCCAGTTTGGTTCTGTCTGATGATTTCTCATGACTGGATTCAAGTCATGCCTCTTTGCAGAGTGTTTGCAGAAGTGATGTCGTGTTCTCATGGCTGATTTAGAAAAAGGCACCCTTGATTCCAATTCAGTCATTACCAATAATGTTCCCTTTGATTATTTGATGAAAATGGTATCTCTAGGACTCCTCAACTGTACAGATACTCTCTTTTCCATTTGTAGTTAATGCATATCTTCTTGTGGGGGTGGGGGGGTGGTGGTTGAAACTAGGTCAATATCCTGTCCTTCATCAGTCTTACAAATTATTAATTTATTTACTTATGCCATATAGACTCATAGTTTTCTATTCTGCTGCTGCTGCTGCTAAGTCGCTTCAGTCGTGTCCGACTCTATGTGACCCCATAGACGGCAGCCCACTAGGCTCCTCTGTCCCTGGGATTCTCCAGGCAAGAATACTGGAGTGGGTTGCCATTTCCTTCTCCAGTGCATGAAAGTGAAAAGTGAAAGTGAAGTCGCTCAGTCCTGTCCGACTCTTAGCGACCCCAGGGACTACAGCCTCCCAGGCTCCTCCATCCATGGGATTTTCCAGGCAAGAGTACTGGAGTGGGTTGCCATTGCCTTCTCCATTTCTCTTCTACTCAATGGATTATAATCCATTACCATCAGGGACCCCTTTGGGGTGGCTTCTGTGTTCTTTTAACATGCACCCATCGTGTTTGAGCTCTTCCCTGCTTTCCAGTGTAAGCAGATACTCAAGCTCATTTTATACTTTCCCTGCCCCAACCCTGACAGCAGTCATTTCTTCAAGGAGCCTTGGTTCCATTTAATGGACAACAGTATTTAGAAACCAAATCTGTTTAGTTCTTTGGCCCATTTTTTGATTGGGTCATTTATTTTTCTGGAATTAAGCTGCAGGAGTTGCTTGTGTATTTTTTGGATTAGTTGTTTGTCAGTTGCTTCATTTGCTATTATGTTCTCCCATTCTGAAGGCTGTCTTTTCGCCTTGCTTATAGTTTCCTTTGTTGTGCAGAAGCTTTTAAGTTTAATTAGGTCCAATTGGTTTATTTTTGTTTTCATTTCCAATACTCTGGGAGGAAGGTCATAGAGGATCCTGCTGGGATTTATGTTGGAGAGTGTTTTGCCAATGTTCTCCTCTAGGAGTTTTATAGTTTCTGGTCTTATGCTTAGACATTTCTCCAAAGAAGACATACAGATGGCTAACAAACACACGAAAAGATGCTCAACATCACTCATTATCAGAGAAATGTAAATCAAAACCACAATGAGGTACCATTTCACACCAGTCAGAATGGCTGTGATACAAAGGTCTACAAGCAGTAAATGCTGGAGAGGGTGTGGAGATAAGGGAACCCTCCTACACTGTTGGTGGGAATGCAAACTAGTACAGCCACTATGGAGAACACTGTGGAGATCCCTTAAAAAACTGGAAATAGAACTGCCTTATGACCCAGCAATCCCACTGCTTGGCGTACACACCGAGGAAACCAGAACTGAAAGAGACACATGTACCCCAATGTTCATCTCAGCACTGTTTATAATAGCCAGGACATGGAAGCAACCTAGAGGTTCATCAGCAGATGAATGGATAAGAAAGCAGTGGTACATATACACAATGGAGTATTACTCAGCCATTAAAAAGAATTCATATGAATCAGTTCTAATGAGGTGGATGAAACTGGAGCCTATTATACAGAGTGAAGTAAGCCAGAAAGAAAAACACCAATACAGTATACTAATGCATATATATGGAATTTAGAAAGATGGTAACGATAACCCTGTATGCAAGAGAGCAAAAGAGACACAGAGGTATAGAACAGGCTTTTGGACTCTGTGGGAGAGGGAGAGGGTGGGATGATTTGGGAAAATGGCATTGAAACATGTGTAATATCATATATAAAACGAGTTGCCAGTCCAGGTTCGATGCATGATACTGGATGCCTGGTGCTGGTGCACTGAGACAACCCAGAGGGATGGTACGGGGAGGGAGGAGGGAGGGGGGTTCAGGATGGGGAACACATGTATACCTGTGGCAGATTCATGTTGATGCATGGCAAAACCAATACAATATTGTAAAGTAATTAACCTCCAATTAAAACAAAACAAACAAACATTGAAACATGTATACTATCATGTAAGAAACGAATTGCCAGTCTATGTTCGATGCAGGATACAGGATGCTTGGGGCTGGTGCAAGGGGATGACCCAGAGAGATGTTATGGGAAGGGAGGTGGGAGGGGGTTTCATGTTTGGGAACTCATGTACACCCGTGGTGGATTCATGTCAATGTATGGCAAAACCAATACAGTATTGTAAAGTAAAATAAAGTAAAAATAAAAATTAAAAAAAAATAAAAATACATGAAAAAAAAAAAAACAAATCTGGGTGCTAGATATGTGGACCACAAGTTGACAAACATGATCTAAAATAAGATGACCAGATGATTGTGATGATAAATTTGTGAGGACCAGGCTGGCAGGAACAAGGCTCCTCAATGACTGGCCAGAATGGTCTTTCTATAGACCTTCCATTATACCTGTGACCAAGAAAATAAATTGCCCAACTTTGGTTAAACCATCCAATACACAACCCAGCTTGGTTACAGAAGAGTAGTTCCATAGCTAGTAGTGTTTTAAAAAGCAGGAGCTCATTGGTGATCAAGATTTGACAAAAGAACAACTGTTTTGGGTTGACTATTGAGCAGCTATCTAAGCCAGTTTGACCAGACTGCCTAAGCAGCTGTGGTTACCCATCAGAACCATCTGGGGAGATTTTCAAATGCCTGTTCCTGTGTCCCACCCCAGACTAATGAAGTTCAACCTCTGACCATAGAACTGTATTTGTTTAAGCACCTTGGTTGAACCTAGTTTGCAGTCAGGGTTGAGAATCACAGGGTTAAGTGCCCTGTTTCCTAGGAATCTGGCTCAGCCCCATTCATTCTCTCAACCTCAAGAGTAAGCATCTTGCCTATTGACTGTGCACTTGAGGGGGGCAGCATGAACACTTCCAGACCATTGAGGGGCCAGTGAGTGAAGACATAAGTGTGTACCTATTCTGTTCTGGACATTGTTCTAAGCACGTCACATTGATCTCATTCTACCTTAATAACTATACTATTGAGCATATGCTGTAATAGCCCTATTTTACAGATGAGGAGACTGAGGCATAGAGAAGCAACCACTTTGCAGAATGTCCCTTGGCTAGGACCTCTGGAAATTTAGGCCTAGAAATAAGGTAGCTTGATACCAGACCATAGGCCAGTGCTTCTCAAACTTTGGGTTTAGAGCCTAAAGTGCTTTGGGTTCTCAATGGGTTTTTGGTTTCAGAATCACCTGGAGACTATGCAGAAAAACACTGAGGCCCAGGCTCATTGAAGGAGGGGAAGGAGCGAGCCTCTAAGTTTTTCCCAAGGGTTTCTTCACAGCACAAGAACATTGCAAGAGAAGAGAGCATGATGGCTAGAGAAAGGTCCAAAACAGAGGAGACGGGCAAATAGGAAAGAACCCAAGGGCCCAAGTTATGCGGAGGTTGACATTAAGTGAGTGTGGACTGAGGGCCGTATTAGGAAGAACTTTGAACACAAGCACTCTCAATATTTGGTTTCCTTAGTGTCAAGCAGCCACGTGGGCTTTTTCACCGGCAAAGTGACACATGCTCCTTGGGTGACCTTAATATGTAACACAAAGTGATGCTCTCTGTATTAAAACTACATCCCCAAACATAGACCTGACAGTTTTTTCCTAAGACATTTTTTATTTAAAAGTCATGGCATAATGCATTTGGTGGAGTGGAGTCACACGGTCAGAAGGCACCCTCACCACAATGTCTAGTCAAAGCTCATTGCACTACCAATACAGAGACTAAGCATACACTTTGGATATCAGCAAAGCAGGGGCATCAGAAGTAAGTGACAAAAGCTCAACTTTGATTGATTACTCAAAATGTTATAATCAGATCATTTAAAGAGAAATTTTCTTTTGAAGCACCTTTGAGGATTGGGTCAGGTGAAAAATATCTATATTTTGGTATGAGGGTGGGACTCCATACCAAACTATATTTGGTATTTAGAATGTCTAATAGACTTAATCTGGCCCTTTTGTCAAATTTGACTTGTTCATCATATAATAGCAGATTAGCAAAGGTTAATATACACATGTAGGTATACCTTTAGACAGTCTACTCATTTAAAAAAAATATTGAAATATATCCAAAACAAAGGTAATTTTACACTGAGGACTGGTCTTGCTGTCTTTGTGGATGGTCGTTTTGGTGGTTCTGCTGGGTAGGTAATTTCCCTGGATTAACTGTTGTCACTGCCATCTGTTCCCAACATAGACGCAGTACAGAGGTTTAAAGGGTAGAGATCAGGGAGAATTTCAATAAACCCTGCATGTTCAATCACCAAGGACCTTCACTGACCAGGCTCCCTCATCCTGGAGCTTTGGGTTGGTTAAGCCAGCACTTCTCAAATGATTTTTCATTATTGTGATCCCTGGGAGAGCTGTTTTAGGCATTTTGGACTTATGCTGTCTCCCAACCACAAAATTGTAAGGCCACAAATATGCTGTATATCTGTTTATGAACTGTGGCCTTTTGGAGGGGACTTTCTGTCCTGCCAAGAACAAATGTTTGCCTCATATTAAGAAACCATGGGCTAGACCAGTGGAAGACATTCACAGGAGGTTGGAGTTGGGGCTAAATTTCTAAGACATCTGTGCTCCTGGACCTTTGCCAGCCTGAAGTGGGTGTTTCTCCAGCCGAGGCCACCCCACCTGTGGACGGTCCGCTCCCTCTCTAGCTATTGCTTGCTTTCTGTTAACCAGCTGGTAACGGCGCCCCTCCATCCTTGGCCTGTGGACCTTCACTGTCCTTTATTGCTGCCCTTGCTTCCGCCCACATCTTTTAAAAATATCTTTCTCTAAACTCGTCACACCCCTTTTTCCTTGTTTTAATTAAGTTTTTGGATAGTTGCTTTACAGCGCTGTTAGTTTCTCCTGCAGAGCAGAGCGAATCCGCTGTGCGTATCCACACGCCACCAGAGCGTTAAGCGGAGTGCTCCGAGCCGAACAGCAGGTTCTCGTTGGCTGATCCATTCGACACATGGATCGGTGGTGTCTGTACCTCAGTCTCAGTCTCCCAGCTCCTCCCAGCCCTCCACCCCCACTGGCGTCCATACTTGTGTTCTTGTCACACCCTTCGGAATGTGTCCCTGCTTCCTGCTAGGACCACGGTTGGTCTCTTCCGTTGGAACCCCTTTACCTTCTGCGATCAAGCCTCCAAGACAGTGTTGCTTCGCCTGCTTCCAGCCTTCACTCCTCTCTTTCCTTCCTCCTGTCCTCTTGCTTTCTTTCATTCTTTACTTAGTATGATTGTTTAGTAATACACCTTTGTGGTGGTGGCTTGGTTTTCTTCATCCCTTCATTTTCCCCCTTCCTGTTGCCTTTTCACTGGCCTTGCATGTGATTTTGCATTTGGCTCTTAAGCTATGTAGTCTTAAGCCCTCACATGCCTGAAGTTTCTTTCTTTTGCAAACACCCAAGTCACCCTGAAAAGCAGGCCTCTGAATAGTTTCTCCCCAAGAGTTAGTGCTGTTACCAGGAGGGAATAATGTCTGTTCCAGGGACAATTCCTGCATAACAAATTACTGGAAAAATAATTGGGTTTAGAATAGTGACATTTATTTTGCCCACAAACTGACCTACTGAGGGGGCTCACAGGCAGTTTATTTCTAGCTGACTCAGCATCAGCTGGAGTGGCTCAGAAATTAGGAGATGGTACCATCCAGATTAATGGCTTACTCAGTTGTCTGAGCCCCAGGCTGGGGAGAAGGCTGGAATAACAGGGGCTCCTTGGGCATTTCTATGGCTCGATGTAATCTCTCTCCGTGATCCCTGGCATGAGGGGCCTCAGGCTGGCTGGCTCCCTACACATTGAGCCCCCAGGCTACCTCTCTCAAGGGCAGGAGCCAGCTGGAATCCATATTACCTTCCGTGGCCTTGCCTTAAAAGTCACGTGGTGTCATTCTGACCACATTCTATCAGTTGGGACAATTAACAAGCCCTCCCAGGTTGAAGGGGAGAGAACATAGACCCCACCTCTTGATAGAGAGTGTCAATGTCACTCACGTTTTTTTAAAAAAAGATGTGGAATGGGATATAGATAGGTGCCGTCACTTTTTGAGACCACAGGCTGCTTTAGTATCCATCATACACACACACAGGCACACACACATATATAACTTCATTTTTCAAGTCTTATGGAATGAGATTCCAAACAAAATACTGGGGATTACTAATGGGAAGCAAGCAGAGATGGGGTAATATGGACATGGAAGTCTTAATGTCTGCTTTATGTAATCGTGAGGCTTGCGGTTCAAGCATGGGGAGATCAAGAGTGGAATAAACTCTGGGTTCCTGTCGGTGCAGCTCACCCTTACCAAGTCTCTGATCTTTGTCAAGTGAAGGGTCTAATCTCTGTGATCCGGAGGGTCTCTCCCAAAACCCCTTGTTCTCTGAAAGGTTGAAGTTCCGTTACACCATCATCTCACTGTGCCTGTTTCTGCTTTAAAATTCCTCTCCTACACAATTTGCTGACTCTAAATTCTAACTGCTTTTGCTGAGCAGACAGTCGCACTCTGCTGTCTACGCAGCTCTACTAAATCAAGTGTGAGCGTCATGTCCTCGATGGCACCAAGTGTTATTTCAAGAGTTATTCTTCCTTTGTGTATGAAAATTTGCATTTTGAATGCGTGCCATCAAAAGAGTAATAAGAAGCCGGGGATTGTACTGTAGCCAAGTCAAAGGAACTATATATATACATAGTAGATATATGTATAAAAAGCTGGCCCAGCTCTTCTCTAGGAGATAGTTTTGATGTTAGATGAGGGCATAAGAGCACTAAATCCAAAGGGTGTGGATGTAAAAGAAATGGGAAATCGACTAAATGACAACCCCAGGATTGTCTGTGAGCAAAGCATTTGCACATGCAAGGTTACACTCAGGTAGTAACTCAGAAAGAGAAAAACAAACAGCGTATGTTAACGCATATATATAGAATCCCGAAAAGCGGTACAGATGAACCTGTTTGCAGGGCAGGAATAGAGACGCAGATGCAGAGAAGGGGCGTGTGGACACAGCGGGGGAAGGGGAGACTGGGACGAACTGAGAGAGTAGCTTTGACATATATACACTAGTGCGTGTGGAACAGCTAGTGGGGAGCTGCTGTGTAGCACAGGGAGCTCAGCTCAGTGCCCTGTAGTGACCTAGAGGCGTGGGTCGGGGTAGGAGTGAGAGGAAGGCCCAAGAGATATATGCATACTATCTACACAAAGGATCTATGTACACATACAGCTGATTCAGGGCTTCCCAGGTGGTGCTAGTGGTAAAGAACCCCCCTGCCAATGCAGGAGACAGGAGAGACTTGGGTTTGATCCCTGGGTCAGGAAGATCCCCTGGTGGAGGAAATGGCAACCCACTCCAGTGTTCTTGTTTGGAGAATCCCATGGACAGAGGAGCCTGGCTACAGTCCACGGGGTCGCAAAAGAGTCAGACCCAACTGAAGCCAGTCAGCACAGCATTGCATAGCCGATTCACTTTGTTGTATAGCAGAAGCTAGCACAATGTTGTAAAACAATTATAGTCCTATACTAATTCTTTTAAAAAAAAATAGTATACTCAGTAGGCACTTTCTGATGATGATGGCAGCAGAGCTCAGCTGCGACTCTGAACTGGGGGGCACACTTTAGGAGGCTGCTCCAACCAGCCTGTGACATTTGTAAGCCAGTAATTTTTCAGGCTCCCAGGGTGATGCTGTACATGCAACCAAGCATGAGAACCACAAGCCACTCACCACATAGTTTGTCTGGCCCAAGAATTTTAGACTGAAGGACAGAAAGTCAAGTTAAACTGGCTTTTAACCAAATGTGCATCTGAAAGGTCCAGGCAGTGCTTGACCAGAGACTCAGACATTAGATATGGGTCTCTCTCCCCATCTCTGTGATCTGCCTTCATCCATGTTGGCTCCATTTCAGACGCCCTTCTCTTGGTAGGGTCAGGATGGCCATCAGCTAGAGTTTCGTCTCCCTAGTGGGGGAAAAAATGTGCTTATTTCTCAACCACTCCACTCCAACAAAAGATCTGGACCCAAGTTTCATTGCCTCTGTTTGGCCAGTCTTGAGTCAGCCCCAGACATGCAGTGTTCTGACTAGGCGTAGGTCACAGGACAACTCAGGGACCACAGGGGTTGCTAGAGAGGAGGTCAATTATGCTTAAAACTTATGGACCTAGAGCAGGGGAGGGGAGGTTTCCTAGGAGAAAACAGGACAACTACAAGCGCAAAGAACGAATGGAGAGCATTCAGGTCTATCCTTGCAAAATATTATGGCTCCATGAATTGTTGTGTTTTTGTTTTCTAAAGGGCTTCCCTGATAGCTCAGTTGATAATGAATCCACCTGCAGTGCAGGAGGCCTTGGTTCAATTCCTGAGTCAGGAAGGTCCGCTGGAGAAGGGATAGGCTACCCACTCCAGTATTCTTGGGCTTACCTTGTGGCTCAGCTGGTAAAGAATTTGCCTGCAATGTAGGAGACTTGTGTTCGATCCCTGGGTTGGGAAGATCTCTTGGAGAAGGGAACAGCTACCCACTGCAGTATTCTGGCCTGGAGAATCCCATGGACTGTATGGTCCATGATTTCTAAGACAGACAATAACAGTTAAGAGGACATAATGTTATGACCAGCAATATGCTTAATTATAAATTTTCTTCTTTCCACTCTTGCTCGATGATGAAAGGTCAACATATAATCTTGAAGGAAGTGTTGACATTGTTGCAAACCCCACCCGGAAGCCTGGGCATATGGAGTGAAGCTATAGATAAGGTGGACCCCACCAGTGGTAAGGGCTTCCCCGGTGGCACTAGTGGTAAAGAACCCGCCTGCCAATGCAGGAGACATAGGAGATGCGGGTTTGATCCCTGGGCTGGGAAGATCTCATAGAGGAGAGCATGGCAACCCACTCCAGTATTCTTGGCTGGAGAATCCCATGGACAGAGGAGTCTGGTGGGCTGCAGTCCACAGAGTCGCAAAGAGTGGGACACGACTAAAGGCAATGCCAAAGAATGCTCAAACTACCACACAATTGCACTCATTCACACGCTAGTAAAGTAATGCTCAAAATTCTCAAGCCAGGCTTCAACAATACGTAAACCGTGAACTTCCTGTTGTTCAAGCTGGTTTTAGAAAAGGCAGAGGAACCAGAGATCAAATTGCCAACATCCGCTGGATCATGGAAAAAGCAAGAGAGTTCCAGAAAAACATCTATTTCTGCTTTATTGCCTATGCCAAAGCTTTTGACTGTGTGGATCACAATAAACTGTGGAAAATTCTGAAAGAGATGGGAATACCAGACCACCTGACCTGCCTCTTGAGAAATCTGTAGGCAGGTCAGGAAGCAACAGTTAGAACTGGACATGGAACAACAGACTGGTTCCAAACAGGAAAAGGAGTACGTCAGGCTGTATATTGTCACCCTGCTTATTTAACTTATATGCAGAGTACATCATGAGAAACGCTGGACTGGAAGAAACATAAGCTGTAATCAAGATTGCTGGGAGAAATATCAATAACCTCAAATATGCAGATGACACCACCGTTATGGCAGAAAGTGAAGAGGAATTCAAAAGCCTCTTGATGAAAGTGAAAGAGGAGAGTGAAAAAGTTGGCTTAAAGCTCAACATTCAGAAAATGAAGATCATGGCATCTGGTCCCATCACTTCATGGGAAATAGATGGGGAAACAGTGGAAACAGTGTTGGACTTTATCTTTTTGGGCTCCAAAATCACTGCAGATGGTGACTGCAGCCATGAAATTAAAAGACGCTTACTCCTTGGAAGAAAAGTTATGACCAACCTAGACAGCATATTCAAAAGCAGAGACATTACTTTCCCAACTAAAGTCCATCTAGTCAAGGCTATGGTTTTTCCTGTGGTCATGTATGGATGTGAGAGTTGGATGTGAAGAAGGCTGAGTGCCGAAGAATTGATGCTTTTGAATTGTGGTGTTGGAGAAGACTCTTGAGGGTCCCTTGGACTACAAGGAGATTCAACCAGTCCATTCTGAAGGAGATCAGCCCTGGGATTTCTTTGGAAGGATTGATACTGAAGCTGAAACTCCAGTACTTTGGCCACCTCATGAGAAGAGTTGACTCATTGGAAAAGACTCTGATGCTGGGAGGGATTGGGGGCAGGAGGAGAAGGGGACGACAGAGGATGAGATGGCTGGATGGCATCACGGACTCGATGGACATGAGTTTGAGTGAACTCCGGGAGTTGGTGATGGACAGGGAGGCCTGGCGTGCTGCAATTCATGGGGTCGCAAAGAGTCGGACACGACTGAGTGACTGAACTGAACTGAACTGAAAGGGACTCATCACACAGGCACCAGAGGTCAATGCCAAGGATGAGAACAAAGTAGGGCATATGAAAGTGAACACAGCACAGATACAGAAAATGAAAGTCAGTGCGGCAGGAGAAGTGATAACACTTCACAAGGGGAAATAAAGGCAAGAAAAGGACAGACATTCAGTGACTGGCTGTGGTGGCTGGAAAGTGTCTCCACAGGAAACATACTTGTAGAAAGAGACCCTGTGCCTTACAAGAATAGGACTTGAGCACGTCAGCAGAGGGAATTGGAAGGCAGTGTGGAATCAGGCTTTTAAAATTTGCGTGTTCACTTTTTAAATGTCATTCTATATTTCCAAGTTATTTGACAGTGGGTCAGAGGAATGCATAAAGTACTGTTTATGAGGGGCTTTGTTGTAAATGGCAGCCACAGGCAGAGGTGAAATCTGAGCTTCTGTTTACTCCTGGAAATTCCTTGGCTGGTATGTTACCCTTGTCTTTGGAAGCCTGCTGTTTATACATCAGCAGCCACAGGGAATCGCCTCCCTCTCACTGCTGTTCAGCTGCTACAGATTTTTCTTATCTACCGCTCATTCAATTAGGGAAAGTTGGGCCACATCATCTGCTTAGTTTTCTAATCACTTTACCAGCTCCATGTTTTAATAACCAGCGTCCTTCAGTGTTGTTTTTGCAGGTCAAGATTTCCTCAGTATGCATTTTAAAATAGAGGTCTTAGAAATGGAAAGAGCCACATTAAGGAGTTTAAGACCCAGATTTTGAAATCCAGACATAGATCTTAGGAGGCTGAGCCCTGAGGTTTTACATTTCAGCTTATTTGTTGATACTGTAAAAGGTTAGTTTTCAAATACTGTCACAAGGTAAGTTTTGAAACTGTCTAGCTCACTGACCACAAAAATTAGTCATCTGTGAAACATGATTAAAATATCCCCTCTCTCAACTACCACAAGACTCCTTTAGAGGAAGTTATCAGGGTGTCAAGAGGATGCTTACTGGGACAAAGAATGAAAACAAAGTCATGAAACAAAAGACAGTAATGATTTCACCTTGAACCTGTGCCTAGAAATTTAATTAAATCCTAAGTTAAATATAATTCTGCGTAAAATTTAATTATATGGCAGTGAGTATTTTCATATAATAAGTTGAGAAAGTTTGCCTGGTCCACAGTCAGCTGGAGAGGCACCATGCAATGTGTCATGGCAGAAAGGCCACAGGCTTGGGTGTCAGCTGGATCCCGTTGAATGCTAGCTCCGCCACTCATTAGCTTGTAGACTTTAAGTCCCTCTAAGCCCCATTTTTTTTTAATCTGTGAAATGAAAAAATAACAATAGGGAGGGGAAAATAATAATAAAAGGGAATAATAATCCTTACATTCTGGGATCTGGGCAGGGATTTGAAGTACATACAAAAGCTGTTTAGTCACTAAGTTCAACTCTGTGACCCTGTGGACCGTAGCCCGCCAGGCTCCTCTGTCCATTGGATGTCCCAGGCAAGAATACTGGAGTGGATTGCCATTTCCTTCTCCAGGGGATCTTCCCAACCCAGGGATCGAACTCAGGTCTCCTGCATTGCAAGTGAATTCCTTACCAGTGAGTCATCAGGGAAGCCCACCTCCCCCATATGTAAGAACAAGCCTGAAGTCTGATGTGCAAGTATGTAGTAGGCACTCAGAAATGGTAGCTGTCACCACTGTTATCAGTGTTACTATTAAAATTACTTTTTCTAGGTGATAGATATCCATTTTTTCTCTCCGCAAGAAGAAATCCAAAACCCAAAATCCTTTTTTAAGTAGCCTGAGTATAAAATTGAAAATTGACTCAGCCCAGGAAAACCATATTGGACACAGGGAGGGAGTCCTGCTAGTTCTCCAGAAAAAGTATGGTCAAATTATTGTTTTCCTGCCTCGCATGTGTAGCCTTTCTCTAAAGAGATTTTGAACTTTCACTTTCCTCTGTGTAGGACACTCCTGGTCATTTATCTGTTGTTATCCCTCCAGTAAGTTTGCCATTATTTCTTCAACAGGTGCCAGCAAAAAGAATCGTAAGCCCTTATGAGCTAACAGTGAAGTTTCAGCCAAGAAAAGAAATAAAAAGCCAGTTTCCTGAAAACTGTGACATACATAAGCTTGGAATGTACTTGTTTGTGTCTTTCTTTTTAGTTTATAAAATACTCTTTGCTCTTTATGTTGAAAATACTGTCAATTATTACTGGCTGTTGCCCGCTTTTTCATCTTCAAAGTAATATATTTCTACTATGAAACTTCAACTCTGGTCAAAGCAAACATTGTATTAAAATATATATATATATTGAGTACAAGTGCATCCATAAACTCTCATATATGCTTATCTCTAAAAGTGAAAGTATTGATAGTATTTTAGAGATACAACATTTTTTTTTTTTTAATACCAGGCACTCTGTAAATATTTGTAAGTGGCCATGAATGAACACACGGATAAGCAAATGAGCAGGGGGAGTTTGCCATGACTGCAAATCATTTCTCTTGAATGAAACATACTGCTTCCTTTCCTGGGGAAAAAAAAAAAGAAAAAAGTTAAATTAAGATAAATCATTGTTGAAAGTGTTCTTTGGGGACTAAAAGAGCAGTGAGCATAGTAATAAAACATTGCTTCCCAAAGCAGAATGTAGTGGCTACAGTTACAGGAAGCCTATGAATCCCTCTCTTTTCCAGATTGCCTGCCTTGTGTATAATTTAGGTTTTGAAATCTTCCTTTTCCTGGGCAGAAAATAGCCCCCAGAATATCAGACATGTGGTTATTTGGCAACAGCTAAATCTACTCCAGAGAAAGGTCTGTTATGCTTATTAACAACGATCTTTGGGAAGTGACGGGCATTTCAGTCTAATCAGCAATGAACTTGTTAGGGTGTTTTCCAGATGCTAAAAAGGAGCTGGGGAACTGAGTATGGACCTAATCTTGGAGTAGACAGATGGACCTAAATCTCACTTATCAGTGAAAATTTCAGTGTATCTCTCAGTTGGAAACCTCAATTGTCTTATCTTAAAAATGAAGTGAAGGAAGGCACCTTGTGATAGCTTGGGTGAGGATTAAATGAGACAACACATGTGAAGCATTTAGCTCAGTGCCTGAGTACTACTATTTCTGTTCACACTTCTGACACCAAATGTGTAGGTGTTTTCTTTGTGCCAGCCAATTCTCCAGCTCTCTACCTTCATCACCTGGGTGTCCCAGAATTTAACTCAGTTCTTACACCAACTGTCCTTGGTTAGGATCAGACTCAGCAGGTAAGGGCTCAGTCCCAGAAGGTGACCCCCACCCTAGATGCCAGCTGCTGGTCTGAGCCACCTGTATTTCTGACTGACCAGCTATCAAGTAAGAAGATCCTCGCAAACCCCCCCTTGGGTGTGATCATTTGCTAAACCAACTCACAGAACTCAGGGAAAACAGTATGCTTACTATTACCAGTTTGTTGTAAAGGATACAAATGAAGAGTGAGGTCCAGGGTAAGATCCTGAAAGATCCCCAGCACAGGAGCTTGTGGGGAGTTGGGGCATGCCACCTCCCAGCATGTGGACATGTTCACCAGCAAGGAAGCTGTCCAGATCTTATTGCTTACATATTTTATGGAGGTTCCATTACATACACATGGTTGATTAAATCATCAGCCATTGATGATTAACTCAATCTCTAGCCCTTCCTCCCTGTAAAGATTGGGGTTTGGACTGAAAGTTCCAACCCTCTGATCACATAGTTGAGTCCTCTAGCAATCAGCCTCCATCCTAAAGCCCACCAGGAGTCATCCCATTAGCATAAACTAAGGTATGGTTTGTTATGAGTAACAAAAGTTGCTACTATTAACTCTATCACTCAGGAAATTACTGAAGGGTTTTAGGAGCTCTGTGCCAAGAACTGGAGATGTAAATAAATATTTCTTCTTATAGCGCAGCATCTATGTGCTGTTATAAAAAACAACTGATGACCACACGAGCCTTTACACGTTTTGATGCCAAGTGTCAACAGGGATTATGAAGAAACTCTTCTTCATAAGCTTGGCTCTCTCCATTGTACACATGAGAAGGCTAGATCAGATCAGGAGGAATGTCCTGTCCCATCCATGGCTCTTTGAACTAAAGGTGTAGGGGTTGGAGGTGGAAGACAGGTAGGTTGGAGTGCTATCTGCCAGTGATGTCCCAAAGTGCACAGGGCAGGGAAAATAGGGAACAGGTAGAAGAGGGACCTGGTGTATTAGAAGAAAAGGGAGGTAAGCTTAGGGGAGAGGCTGGAAAAAGGGAGAAGGGAACCAGAGTGAGCAACTCAAATTGCTGGAATTCTCTTTAGCAATATTGGGACTTCTTTTAAGGAAACCAACTGTTCTAAACTTAGAGACTAAATAGCAGTTTCCATAGAAGAGGAAGGACTCTGTGGAATGGGCTGGATCATGAAAAACTGCAGTCTTTGAGGATACAAATAGACTGCAAAAGGGAAAGCGCAATCATACTCAAATTGACCCAACCCCTGGTGGGTCCTTGAAACGCACAGCTGACTGAAGATGGGATTAACCTTTGTAACAGAGTATTTGCAGCATCAGCTCAGTGTCCCTATATACTCACCAAACCTTCCCCCAGACACCCTCTTTTGAGGGAGCTGATTCTAGGCACTTCCTTGCTGGCTATTGATCAGAGGCCACAATTCCTCCCCATGTGGGTCTCTCCACAGCCTGGTCTATATACTCATGAGAGGAAGATACTGGCTCATGTCCTATCTACAGGAAGCTGGCTTCTTGCAGAGCAGATGCATGTTCACGATAAGAAGTGGCAGCCCTTTTATAACTTAATCTCAAAACTAAAATACCATCACTTCTGCTGTATTCTGTTAATTACTAGCGGGTCCTTAACAAATCCAACACATTCAAGGGAAGGCAAATTAAGCTCTACTTTTTGAAGGGAGAAATATCTAAGAATTTGTGAGCAGATTTTTCAATCTGTTTTTTTTTTAAGAGTAAGTGGTTTTTTTAACTACCATAATCCCAAAAGACTTTCTAGTTTCCTTTTCCAAGACTTCCTCCATCCCAGCTGTGTCTCTGCCCTCCAATTCTTTGGGACCCCCTCCAATATTAAATCCTCTTATTGACTTAAGTTGATGTTTAATCAGAAATCATTTTCAAAACAGTCTGAGGTCTTGAAATCAGTGAGAAGATGTCAGAACCAGGGACTTCACTGCCTTGCAGAAAGTGATGTCTGGTGGATTGGAGGAGGTTGACAGTCATCTTAATGGTTGATCAAGCCAATTCCTATGCCCCATGAATAATCACCCCTCCACGAGGCATTCAGATGTGTGGTTTTGTAGGCTGGCTGAGTCATCTCCCTCTATTTCACCAGGTTGATCTTAAAGCAGGAGGCAGCACGCCTCTGTAAAGGACCAGATGGGAAATACTTTGGACTTCACATGCCACATATGGTCTCTGTCGCATATTTTTCTTTGTTTTTATTACAACTCTTTTAGAAAAGTGTAAAAACCATTCTTAGTGTGCAGGCTGTACAAAAACAGGCCTGTGGGCTGGAGTTTGCTGACCCCTGCTCTAAAATAATCGTGGAAAGATGCTCATTGCATCCTCAGGAAATATTTAGGTGTGCTTCTCCATACCCCAGCCATAAAAACAGAGTATCCTTTCCATGTTTCTAATGTATCTTGCTTGAGGTAAAGAGTTGCAAGTCCTCTTTTCAGGTTGGATACATTTTACATAGGCTTTCTCTCATTCCTTCAGGGAGACAGAAACAGGCTCAGAAATTAAGTCACTAAAATGATTAATGTGGTACTGTCAGAAAAGAATTATGAACCTGCAGGGTTATGGTTGCTCAGAGAACTCATTTTTCGTTTCTGTCCATCACATGAATAACAATAACCTTCTCCAACAAGCAAAATGAAGAATGTATGGACTGCCAGGAAGTATTCCTTACTGCTCACTAAGTATTGGCACCGTGAAGACTATATGGCAGTGGTGATGTGCTGGGGATTGCTGTCAGATCTGGCTTTTAATGGGAGAAAATGATCCAGTCTTCTGCTTTTGACTTTTGGATCGTCACTGTTTTCCTAATATCAGCATGCCTCATGGGTGACATTGAACACACACACACACACACACACACACACGCACAATCTTGCGTCTTTATCAGAAACTGGAATCAAAATCCTTGGATAACAATTCTTTTTTTTTTTAATCAGCATTTTAATTTTACCAGAGCATTTATTTAAAAGAAAAAAGTATTACTTTGGTCCGTGAGTCAACAAAAGATGGTGTGTTAACATACAAATGTGATGAATGAATTCATACTAGAAGAGGAAAAAAAAAAAAAAAAACAACTAGAGAGAAATTAAAAGCTGTCATCATATTTCATGTTTAAGATAGCCCCAGATAAGTAATGCTGCTTTCTTATTTTATTACTGTGCTCACACTTGTAGCACTACAAAATTGCTAGATCGGGGCAGTCAATGAAAACCCTACAGGAAAACATGGAAAAGTCTTGCAAGAGCTGGGATTTTTGACTATGATAAAGGAAGATATTTCAGGAGGCAATGAATCTCAGCTTCCTAAACATAACAACCACAGTCTTAAGTCTTTGTTTAACCCTCTTAAAGCTTACCTTGTAGGACGTACTATTAGTTGTAATTAAAATGGACCCAAATTACAATTTAATTAGTTTTCATCTTTCATGACTTTGAAAGATCATCTTTCATTCTGGAATACATAATGTTTCTTCCTGTAATTGTTTGTTTCTCTAAATTATTCCAATCATAAATTTAATAGCCAGTTTTAGAGGAAATTGGTCACTTGCCATTCATTTGGGTGGCTCAAAGGATGAAATGCCTATATTTGAGTATTTGTCCAGATACCATCATGTGATCAGAAAATCACTTCATCTAATTTGACGTGTTTTTGATTGACCTTGTCAGGCAGAAGGCAGCATGCATTGCAATACTGCTATTTGGGAGTTTTCTGAAGAAAACATTCACAGAGTAAGTTTTAAAAACACAAGCCTTTCTGACACTTCTAGAAGGTACAGATCCTCTGGGATAAAACAGGGAAATTGGTTCCACCAAGTCCAGATTCATCCAACATTGGTAATGTGAATTGGGAGAGGTAGAGTAATTTATTCTCATAAGCAAACTGCCAAGAAGATAGAAAGTCCTGAAAAGCTTTCTCGAGCTGCTGTTGTGCTCACGCTCTCCTCTGGTCCTCCTAACAGTCGTGCTCCATCACCCCCTACCATCGAACAGTGGCTGTCTGCTGCGCCCTGCTGCAGCCGCTACCTCCTCATGGGGTTCGATTGTTTAGATGGGAAGAGGCTCTGTGTGTTAGATGATTGCCCCTAGAATCCATGCGAAGGGGAAGGCCAGTAACTGCCAGGCAGCCTGATTTCCATTCGGAATGCACTCACAGAGGCTTCTCCTCTCATTGATCCCAGGCTGTCTGATACATATTTTTACCAAACATGTTTCTGTGGAGAGGAGACAGCTGGAACTCCTTTAGAGTGGTCCAAAAGGGCTTCAGATAAGAGCAGACTTCTGCAAATTGACCAATTTGGCAGAAAGAACAGTGTGCATGCCAGAATACTGTACAGCTAGAGATTCATGTGTCACTTTAGGTCTGTGGCTTCGTACATACTGGCAGTGCTTAACTGTCTGTGGCCCACTTGGCCACCAGGAGAGAGGAAACAAATGTTCCTATTTGTCTTTTGATGTGGCATCTGATACTGACATCGACTTGTGGTCTAAAATAACATCAGCCACCATAGACAATTTCTGCCTGTTCCTTAAGTCTCTTGACTAACTGGGTCAGGTGGCTATTAGCAATGTGGTTATCATCTCAAGGAAGTGACCCGCTGCCAACAGGTATTGCTCTGGCACAAGGGAAATAGAGATACCGTTGGGAAGAGCACATAAAAAAATATATGTAGAAAATTTTATTTATTCAAAGTGAAGTAAGACCCCAGTAACTCTTTTTGGATATGTCTAATAGTAATTTGGAGGTATTTAAATTCAGGACCAGGAGAGCTTGATTCTCAGTATAGTGATTATAAGTACTAGTGTTATAGTTAGAAAGACTAGGTAATTAAGAGTGTTATCAGTAGACTTCAGAGAGCTGATGGGTTAATTACTAAATAAAAGTGATTTACACTGAATTGAAAATGACAGCTGATGCCTTCTTAAAGCACAGCTTGATGGGAAAGAAAGCATGAGGATTTTGGACACACGTAGGAAAAAGAGAAATCAAAATAGGTCTGGAAATCACAGAATGTATGCAGAATAGGGATAAAGAAGACTGGTGTTCTCCTTTTGTTCAGGCTGGGCAGGAGGGCTCACAGTTGGATATATTCCTATTTGTGACATGAAGAGAATAGATAGTGGAAGCAACTATTTCAAACCATTGGTCAAAACATACAGCCCAGATGATATCACAAAAGAGATAAATAGAAACCTAACCAGGATTTTCAGCAAGTAGCGTAACTGTATTTTAAAATGTCCACTTTAATTTTTTTTTAAGTCTTATAAAAATTTTCTTGATATTATTTTAGAAGGCTTTCTAGTGGGCTCTTTTTCCTCTCCATCTGCTTAGCTTCCCTTCCTTTCTACTGAAACGTCTCTACGGTGCGTCTCATGGGCACCTTATACCAACGTTCCCCTTTGTTTCCCAGGCTCAACGATAGCTCCCCAACCTCCAATATTTCCAGGCCAAATGCTTGGATGGGAGTCCAGGTAGCATTAGAGCATTGTGATGAATCGGTTTCACTTGGAAGCAGAGGACCAAGGCTCATGTCCTCTTTCTGCTCCCTACTAAACATCATTTCTTCACCTACAAAACAGAATATTTTACCTATCTGTGTCAGGAAGTTGTTGTGAGTGTTAAATGGGGTGATTTCGAGCTCTTACAGTAGAGGCTGCGTCTGCTCTTCATCCTTCACACCTTCAACTGCTCTCCAAAGCCAGCTGATCATACGCTTGAGTGTTTCCTTGAGACGTCCTACTTTCTCTTTCCTTACCTGCGACCTCTCCATCTCAGACTTCCATCATCGCTGCTGCTGCTAAGTCGCTTCAGTCGTGTCCGACTCTGTGCGACCCATAGACAGCAGCCCACCAGGCTCCCCCATCCCTGGGATTCTCCAGGCAAGAACACTGGAGTGGGTTGCCATTGCCTTCTCCAATGCGTGAAAGTGAAGTTGCTCAGTCGTGTCTGACTCCTAGTGACCCCATGGACTGCAGCCTACCAGCCTCCTCTGTCCATGGGATTTTCCAGGCAAGAGTACTGGAGTGGGGTGCCATTACTTTCTCCATCCATCATCTCTAGTCTACAGTATTTTAATCTGTTCCATATGAGTCACTTAACTGTTCCCGCTGCCCCCATCAATCCATGCTTCACAAAGCAGCCATGTGAAGGAGAACCCTTCCGTGGCTCCCTACTCCCCTCTGTGGAAGCCTCTGCCTCCCTAGCAGAGGGTCCAGAGCCCTTTGTGATCTGACCACTGGTCCTTCGTCTGCCTTCTCTCCATGCTCCACACTCCCCTTGTTGAGAGGGTCCCTGCAGTGACTTCCAAACACTCACCTTCTCTCTCACCTCTAGTCTTGTTCCCCACCATGGAACATTCCAGCTCCCCATTAATTCATCCTACTCTACTTGCCTAGATATCTCTCGTTTAGGCCCAGCTCCTGGCCCTCCCTAGTGGTTCAGATGGTAAAGAATCTGCCTGCTCTGTGGGAGACCCGGGTTCAATCCCTGGGTCAGGAAGATCCCCTAAGAAGGGAATGGTTACCCACTTCAGTGTTCTTGCCTGCACAATTCCATGGATAGAGGAGCCTGGTGGGCTACAGTCCTTGGGGTTGCAAAGAGTCAGACACAACTAAGCAACTAACACTGTCAATTTTCATGGCCCTCATCAGCTGTTCTTTAGCCCCATTGGCTGCCCCTGAATCTTCAAAGACTCCAGGGTCTTTTTTACATAAAGTTCTGTGGACATGCTCTTCACCTGAAACACTCCTCTCTCTTTTTCTCTCTCTTTGCCTTATTAATTTCACCTAATAAATGCCTTGTCAGCTCAGATGCTTTCCACAGGAAAGCCCCCTCTCATGACCTTCTTAGAAGCCCTTTTGGCAACCTGAAAACTTGCCTCTATTAACATTTATGATTGAGGACAGTATGTAATTATTTGGCTTAAGCATGTCTTAGATCAGGTTCCCTAGAAGCCCACCCTAAGACAAGGATTCAAGGGTGAGCAGTTGCTTTAAGGAGTGGTTCCAGAAAGACAGGAAGGAAAGCATGGGTGTGAGACAGGGGAGGGAAGGAGATAAATGCAGGGCTGGGTCTCTGGGAAACCATGTGGGAATCTCAAGGTGGTCCCACCGTAGGGGCATGAAAGAGCTGTCCATCATTGGTTGAGGGCTGCTTCCAAACTGGCTGCCCAAGACAAGCATCATTTTGAACTAGGAGAAAACCCTGAGCACAGTGCCATGGGTGTTCATGAGGAGAAACCACAGCCATGTGAGTGCGCGGAGATCAGAGGTGGGTGCCAAGGGGCACAGTCGGGGTTTGACAGCTTCAGTCTCAGGATCTGTCTGCTCCACTGAGCTCTCTGTTCCAAGACTCAAGTCTCACTAATTATCTTGAGAGCAGAACCATCCGAGAGAAATAGAATGCTAGTCACAGTGTATATTCAATTTTTAATTTTTTAATTTTGAGGTTTTTTTTTTTTAATTTTGAGAAACAATGTTTTAAAAAAGACGTAAGAGAAACGGGAAACATTAATTTTTGTTCAGTCGTTAACTTGTTTCCGACTCTTTGTGACCACGTGGACTACAGTATGCCTGGCTCCTCCATCCTCCACCATCTCCCAGAGTTTGCTCAAATTCATATCCTTTGAGTCAATGATGCTATATAACCATTCCATCCTCTGCTGCCCCCTTCTCCTTTTGCCTTCCATCTTTCCCAGCATCAGGGTCTTTTCCAATGAGTCAGTTCTTCGCATCCAGGAGCTAAAGTATTGGAGCTTCAGCTTCAGCATCACTCCTCCCAATAAATTTTCAGGATTGATTTCCTTTAGGATTGACTGGTTTGATCTCCTTGCACTCTCTAGAGTCTTCTCCAATGCCACAGTTCAAAAGAATCAATTCTTTGGCTCTCAGCCTTCTTTATGGTCCATCTCTCAAATCCATACATGACTACTGGAAAAACCATAACTTTCACTGTACAGACCTTTGTCAGCAAAGTGATGTCTCTGCTTTTTAATATGCTATCTAGGTTTGTCATAATATGATCTAAAATTCTGTGTTTCTCTCTGGATTGTCTCAAGCTTCAGTTTCACCTTGTGCAGACAGGTACCTCTCAGGAAGACACTCCATCCCGCTTTCTTTTGTCACCTCCCAAAGGGAAAGTCTTTTGTCTTTCAGATAACCTCATTTATTCCCTCTCCACCATCTTGAACTTTGTAAGTACTCAACAAACATTAATTCATGATAGAGATACCTAACAGCTTTTGAATTTATTCATGGGATGATTCTTCTATTCAAAGAACATCTTTATATACTTTTCTAATATTCCACAAAAAAGCCAACCAGTGTTTTGTCTTGCCAGTTCTGAATGTAACATCTGCATAGAGCACAATGTGTGACTGTTTTAAACAAAATGTGTAGGCACACCAGTTATCTCAATTCAGAAACATAAATGACAACAGTGAGAAATGTAACTTTTAGAAGGGAGTTTAACCTGAGGGCTTAAAGTTAATGAAAAAGTGCACTTGTTGTTTTACCTGTTAGAGTGAAAGAATCCTGTCATTGCGCTGAGCTGTATTTTGGCCATAATTTTTCCAGTTATGATATAGGCACCAGGCTATGTTTCACAACCTGAAAACCAGTATAATTTATAACCATAAACACCAGCATAAATTGATGTCTATCCCTAGCTGCCCCATGGATTCATTGGAAGACTTTTGGAAAGTTGCTTAATTCCCTTTTGTTTCCTATACTTTTAAAAAATGCCACATTAATATGTTTCTTATTATTGTCATTCCTTAATGGTTATTGATTGTGTTTTGTATCTCTGTGAGGCATTGCAACTTCCCCAGGGAAGACTGTGTTAATGAACAGTGTTTGTAAAGTACTTGGAAATCCTTGGATTAAAAACTAACCATATCAGAGTATAAGTATTTGTACTAATATGCCATATGGGAGAACCATATGTCATCTATTAAGAGGGCATGTGTGATATTGAAAATAGTTGTCTGGTTGCATTGCCTTGTGCTATTTTTATATCAAGATGTGCCAGGGCAAGTTTTGGTATGCCAGTGTCATACCTTAATTGAACTATAAAGTTCAATCCTGTAGCAGGTATTTGTTGAGTTTCTTCTTATTCACTTGACCTTCTACTTAGCAACTCACACGATGTATGTAAGGGACAGTTGCATGCTATAGTCTCATGAGTTTCTTTCCCTTGAAATTGCATCATATTTAAGTCTCTCTTAATAGACACATATGCTTTAAAAATAACAGGCTTACTTATTTTCTCTTCCCCCTACATGCACAAATAGGCAGTTTGGGGACATTTTTAGAAAAAGCTAGACCAAGATAATGGTCTTCTCAGTCCTGTATTTGAAGACCAGCCCTGGGTCTTACACGCCGTCTGTGAATGCAGCTGTAATACTATTTGAGTTTGAGTAGAAGTGCTTCTGGCCAGGAGAACACTGCTCACCATCTCCCCAGGTCGGCTCTGTGTGCACCACCCCATTGCCACGAGGTCCCAAGTCATCAGTCTGGACAAGTGCATTGTAACAAGTTCCAGACACAACCTCCACTGGCCGGGAGAAGGGATTCCTTCTCTAAGGCAACTGCTCCGTTGTTGTTGTTCAGGCACTAAGTTGTGTCTGACTCTTTGCAATCCCATGGACTATAGCACGCCAGGATCCTTCACTATCTCTCAGAGTTTGCTGAAATTCATGTTCATTGAGTTTGGGTGCTATCTAACCATCTCACCCTCTTCTCTCCTTCTCCTTCTGCCTTCAATCTTTCCCAGCATCAGGGTCTTTTCCAATGAGTCAGCTGTCCATACCAGGCAGCCAGAGTATTGGAGCTTCAGCTTCAGCATCAGTCCTGTTCCAGTAAGAAGACAAAATGGTGACAGATATACTGGAGCCTGGGCTCTGTAGCTGGGCCATCTTTCTTGAAAAATTGTGCCCCACCTGGTGTAGGAGCCCAACTAACCTAGTGGTTGTGAAATAGAAAATAATTTTCCTTTTTTTTCCAGATTGACATGTAAAGTAGCCATGCAAGTCCAGGTAAAGGATGAGCATGTTTCATTAATTCACAAATATTTGTTGAACATCATATGCTCAGTCTAGTTTCTTAGGAGACAACAGGCAAGTAAGCCAAGATTCCTCCCTTAGTGGAGCTTATATTCCATTAAGGATGGCTATGCATAAACCATGAACATTAACACCTACCTAAATTAAATATTTGAAGGTGATCAGTGATCAAAAGAAGCAAAAGGAAAAAGCAGATCAGGATGAAGATGGAGTTTGTGGAGGTGGGGAGATGTTACAATTTTAAGTGGCATGTTCAGCACAGTTTGTAAAGGGGACGTTTGAGCAAAGACTAGAAACACCTGAAGGAAAAGGAATCTAGGCACAGGTGGGTGAGACAGGCAGTACAGAGACCAGGGGAGAAGACAGTCTCATGCTGGAGAAACAGCACACAGAGGCCTGTGTGACTGGAGTGAGTGAGAGGGGAAGAGAGGGAACAAGTCAGAGCAGGAAAACAGCGGGTCTCCCTCACATGGGGCCTTGCTGCCTTTGCATGGAAATGGTATGATCAGACTTAAACATTTCAAAACAAACCTTCTTGGGTAAGAATAAGGGGTGTTGCTCCAATCCAGGAGAAGTGGGCATAGAGACTGGACCAAGTGCTGGTGAAAACAGGTAAACTCTAACCACTGGTGTTCCCTACATAGCACCACATTTGATTTTTCAGTTCAGTTCAGTCGCTCAGTCATGTCCAACTCTTTGCGACCCCATGAATCGCAGCATGCCAGGCCTCCCTGTTCATCACCATCTCCCAGAGTTCACTCAGACTCATGTCCATCGAGTCCATGATGCCATCCAGCCATCTCATCCTGGGTCGTCCCCTTCTCCTCCTGCCCCCAATCCCTCCCAGCATCAGAGTCTTTTTCCAATGAGTCAACTCTTCTCACGAGGTGGCCAAAGTACTGGAGTTTCAGCTTCAGCATCATTCCCTCCAAAGAAATCCCAGGGCTGATCTCCTTAAGAATGGACTGGTTGGATCTCCTTGCAGTCCAAGGGACTCTCAAGAGTCTTCTCCAACATCACAGTTCAAAAGCATCAATTCTTTGGTGCTCAGCCTTCTTCACAGTCCAACTCTCACATCCATACATGACCACAGGAAAAACCATAGCCTTGACTAGACAGACCTTGGTCGGCAAAGTAATGTCTCTGCTTTTGAATATGCTATCTAGGTTGGTCATAACTTTTCTTCCAAGGAGTAAGCATCTTTTAATTTCATGGCTGCAATCACCATCTGCAGTGATTTTGGAGCCCAAAAAAATAAAGTCTGGCACTGTTTCCACTGTTTTCCCATCTATTTCCCATGAAGTGATTGGACTGGATGCCATGATCTTCATTTTCTGAATGTTGAGCTTTAAGCCAACTTCCTCACTCTCCACTTTCACTTTCATTGAGAGACTTTTTAGTTCCTCTTCACTCTCTGCCATAAGGGTGGTGTCATCTGCATATCTGAGGTTATTGATATTTCTCCCGGCAATCTTGATTCCAGCTTGTGTTTCTTCCAGTCCAGCATTTCTCATGATGTACTCTGCACATAAGTAAATAAGCAGGGTGACAATATACAGCCTTGACGTACTCCTTTCTTTTCCTATCTGAAACCAGTCTGTTGTTAGGAACCATTATTTGTGATCAAAGAGACATGACATTTTAAAGCTAGCCCCGAATTCAATGAGGTTCAACTATAGGCTCAAATAGACACGGTACCTTTTCTCCATCAAGAACTGAAATAAGCTTTGAACAACAACAAAATATTGTTTAGGAGAGAAAGAAGTTTCCTTCTTACCCCTTAGCAGATCCCTGCCGGACTGTGGGCACTGTGCGAGACGCTGAGGACATCTCAGCAACAGTGTGGACATCTTTCTCAGGATTTACAATTCAGCTGTCAAAACTCGAAAGAGGTCACAGGAATCTGCAAGACAGAAAGACCTCAGGTTTGGCTCAATCTGGCCCTGAGTTTTAGGTCTCAGCTCTGCCACTAATTGTGGGGCTTTGGGGCACTTATTGACCTCCCACAACCTTGAAATCTTTATCTGTAAAAATGTAGATAAAAGTCTAGCCCAGGAGGTCTGTTGAGGGCTTCGCGGTAACAGGTCAGAGGTGCAGAAGTGCCCGTCCCTGAGAGGCAGCAGCTCCCGTTCGTGTCAGATGGTGACTGCCTGACCGTTTTCTGCTCTTTGATATGCCCTGGAAGACACACATGAGGGTTTGCATTACAATGGTAAGGCAGCCAACTCAGGAGCTTAATTTCCTGAGATTCATATATGTAGATCAATTGGTTGACAATACCACCAGAACAAATGTTGAAAGGTTTGAAACTAAACTTTCTACCTCTCTTCTTTTGTTCTTTTCTTTCTTTCATCTTAAAAACTTTCATGCAGAGTTGAGCAAGGTTAGGCATTCACACTGAAGTACGGGTGGTGAGGTAGGGAACCAACCTCTCCCACCCCTGACTCAAACCAGCCAGGGTGTAGCTGAGGTCAGGAGGGTGTCTTGGTCTCAGATTGAAGGAGACTAAAGAACCAGGACAACGAACGGCAGTTTGGGATGGTAGATTGCCATGAAAAGTATTCTTAGAAAATTTTCAAAGACTTCCATGTGAGGAATGTCATCACTGCTTACTTGCATTGTGGTCATGGAGAAGGTCTTTGTAGAAAATACAGACCAGAGTACTCAGGGCTGGCAAAGGTGATAAGGGGGTGATTATGTCCCCAACTTACTCTGAAATGGATCAGGGCAAAAAAGAAAGTTTCTTGTACTATTCCTGTAACTCTCCATTGTTTAAAATTATTTCAAAATATCTTTACTATTAAAGAACAAATTTAGAGTTGTACCTTTGCACCCATCTGGCTTCAGTGTTGGAAGAGCTAGTTTCTCAATGTTCTTAGTGTTCTGTGTTAACTTGTATGAGATTATAGCTTAATTTTCAGCTATGATGTTAAATATCATTTTCCCATGCTTCCAGCAAACAAATACTAGTTGTGTTTCCAGGAAGGCAGTAGGGGACTCTGGTATCAGTGGACTGGGTTGAATCCCTGCTGAAATCACTGTGGGATCTTGGGGAAATTATCTAACATCTCTGTGCCTCAGTGTCCCCACCCACAAAATATGGATAATAATAATATCACCTCGTTGGGTTGTCATGAGAATTAAATTTGATAATCTATGCAGAGTGTTGAGACACTGAGTAGAACATGGCCAATATTCCATACGTGTCAGCCAGTATTAACTAGGTATTATACTGCTACCACGTAGCTCTATTAAGTGAAGCATAAACATTCATGGCAGAGCATACTCGTCAAGAGCATTCCTTATATAAGCTGAATTTATTTTTGAGTGTCTGTCTTCTAGAGAATTTTGGGATGTGTAAGAATATAGCTACGTGGCAAAATAAAAATTTAAGACTGAATTCTTTATAAATGAAAAAGTACTGAGTTAAAAACAAAACAAATAAACTCAGACTTCCTGACCTGAGGAAAATTAAGATACCATTTGTATTAATCAGCTATTATCACAATAAAACTATATAACAAATCACCCCAAAGTTCAGAGCCTTACAACAAAAAGATTTGTTCTCGTGCTCAGAGCTTTACAGGTTGACCATGGGTCTGCTGATGTAGGCGAGGCTCCACTGGGCTGTTGGATATCAAGCTGCGAGTTTTCTGGTCTTGCCTCCAGTCTGTGATGTGGGTCAAGCCTGCTCCTCGTATCTCTCATCCTCTTTAAACCAGTGGCTACAGAGGCATCGTCTTGTCATGGCCAATGGTAGAAGCGCAAGCACCAAGTCCAATTGTGCAACACACTCCAGCTCTTTGCTCCTGTCACGTCCGCTGACATTTCATTAGCTGTATCCCTGGATCAAGTCCAACAGCAGGGGAAGGACACTGAGATATATAATCCATTACCAAGGAACTCAAGAACTGAAGCCAGTAATCCATTCTGCAAACCCCTGAGTTTGAATTGCCTGTGGCCTGCCCGTCTCCAGAAACCTTGGGAAAGACAGCAGTGTACTAGCAGACAGCACACGTCAGGCTGCTTCCCCAGCAGCAAGAGTGTATTTGCTCTGACTTACCTCCTCTTTCCCTTCCCATCCCTATGCACATTGCACAAAAGGAACTGCAAATATCAGGATAGCAGTTTGTAGCCACGACATTGAAATTTTGCCCTTAAAAAGCCCATCCATATAGAATTAAACATGAACTGCATATTTACACAAATTCGCTTTGTTATCAATGGGAGACCCTACTGCTTGCCACTTACAGAATTAATACTCACAAATGGTAGAAAGGAAATGGGCCTTTAATTAGAAGTCAGCAATCTGGGGGAGGTGGTGGACTCAGCATCCCCCAAAACACACCTCCATAGAGTCCACTCAGCCATGAAAGGTTTAAAGGAAAGGAGGAGAGTAAACTCAGTTAATCACTGAGACCGGGGGTCAGATTCGTCACTGTCCCCCACTGCTTTCAAGCTGTTGACTTCTGTGATCTTCCCCTAGACATTATCTTGTTCACACAGCTTGGTCACACAGTTTGTTCATGAGATTACTGAAAGAGAAGCTAGGGAAGAGATCTGGTCATCTGTTAATTGCTTATTCTTCGTTGATCTACAAGTCAGGCAAGGTGTTGTGTGATTAAAAGATTTGAAAGGCGTGCTTGGGCCAGAAATGAGTAGAGGTGGGGATGCTTCATTCAAAACTCAATTACAGTATAGCTTTGCTACAGTGACAAGAAAAGGGGCTTTCTGCTGAGGGGAGTTTGCTTCAAAGAGCTGCTGGCAAGTCCCCACTTGTCAGAACATCATCCCATTTCTGTGGGATTAGAGGGGAAGGTCTGTCTTCTGGAACTTCTTCATGTTGACATAGTGCTCTAGAGTGGAAGACGTCAGTGTCTCTTTCCTGGCATTTAGTTGCCTGCTCTCGTATATGGGCAGCATAGACTACAATTATATTGATGCCAACAAAGATAGAGACTTATGGGCAATCATGTCCATCTCGTTCTCTTGAGGTCAGTCCTTGGAATCATGCTGCCCATGACTCAGGGCTGTGCGAGACGGAGGGAGGAGATTCTGTCATGGCTGCAGTCTGGCATCACACAGTTAGATTTTTTTCCCCTCCAGTGGCAGTTATGGTAACTGTAAAGCAACTCAAGAACATGCATCAGATGCTGAGTCTGCAACGCTGTTGTCCTGATCATGAACTTCTTGGTTCTGTACTTGAGAAAGTGGGAGAGCCCTGCAGGATTCTGCCCGGAACCAGCTTTACAGCAGGAGTCTCTTATTTTTATTTCTGTAAAATTCCTGAAACGTCCTTGCATATGGTACATGCTCCATGCATATGGGTTGAAAGAATAGAGGGCAGAGTTTTCATACTGGAGAAGCAAAAGAAATTCAGCCATTAGAATTTGCACGGGTCACCATACTTTTAGGTGTGGGGAAGTAGTCTTCTGTGACACTCAACATGAATGAGGTGGAAATTTATTATTGGAAATAAATATGGAATCCTAGAGCTGTATTAATTAGGAGAATTTAGCTTCTGTGTGACATTTTTTAGGCTCACAAAATGGCCTGTCACTTCCCTATATTTCTTCACATTTATTGTGAGCCTTTTAAATCCCTTCTAATAACCTCAAGTTTACACTCTCCAGTCTACTTCACTTTTTTATTGTTTTTGTGCTTCCTGTAAAGATAGCTAGACAGACAAGCCCACAAAAAGGAAAGCTTGTCCTTATCCAATACTTAATGGGGAACGGTGTAATGGGATTTTTTTCTTTCCTACCAGAGGAAGCCCACTGTTTCACTCAGAAGTCACCCATTTGAGGCATTTTAAATGGATGGGATGTTAGAAGCCAAGCGAGCTGTCCCTCTGAAAGTGAAATGAATGCTAGTCTAACTGCCGGAGAATGTTATCAACTGGGCTTGGAAGGCAAGACTTCTACACTGGCTCCCCCTGCTGGCTCTGAGGATGCACTGTCTTTGGAAACTGATGAAAGCAATATACCTAATCCTTTTCTTTTGAGGGCGAGGTACTCAAATAGCAAATGTAGCATTCCTCTAGAAGGCGTTTACTCCGTGATAAACATACTAAGTGTTTCTTGAATTTGCTTCCAAAGGGCAGAAATCCTGAAACCCAGAGCACCCCACAGCCAAGATTCTGTTTTCCAAGAGGAAAACAGAACACGCCACTTGGGCAATTTCATTAGGGAGTGGGACCACCACGGACGCGGGGATTAAGGGTAAAAACCCAGTAGCTGTAGGTGAGATAAAGAGCCAGACTGTTTCTTACGGTTATAAAGTTGCTTGTGGGGGCTCTGAATTTCCTTTTCATGTGTTTAGGACTGCTGGAAACTTCCTGGGACTTAACTGTTGTTTTTCTTTCCCTTCTTTCTTTCTCTCTCCACAAGAAAGCTTTTTATCCCCACTCCATGCGGTGGGGGTAAAGATGCGGTGACCAGATTAATTTTAAAAACAGTTGGTCACTGCAGACTTCAAGCCTATTGTAAAATCTGTGTTAAAAGGTCTGGCTGTCGGGGGAGAACAGGAAAGCTGGTAGATTTTTCCTGCTTGTGTCTGAGTCCATGTGGTGGGAGGAAGGAAAACACTGACCTATGCCTTTGACACCTGCCCCCGTACCAATCAGACCTTGTGAACAGGAGCAGGAACATCAAGGATGACTGTTGCCTTCCTACAGCACCGCCCTGGAGAACCAAAACAGAGAGACATTAGAAATGTCCTTGTAAATACGCCATGGAGAACCTTGGGTTTGGGGAGCTGCAGAGCCACCCCTACCGAGGTTATACTATAACCCTGTGACAAATGGCACAGTGCTGGGCAGAGGGAATTTGTGTGGTTCAGTCGCTAAGTCATGTCCAACTCTTTGCAGCCCCATGGACTGCAGCACACCAGACTTCCCTGTCCTTCACAGTCTCCCTGAATTTGCTTAAACTCACATCCATTGTGTCAGTGACACCATCCAACCATCTCATCCTCTGTCATCCCTTTCTGCTCCTGCCTTCAATCTTTCCCAGCGTCAGGGTCTTTTCTCGTGAGTTGGCTCTTCACATCAGGTGGCCAAAGTATTAGAGCTTCAGCTTCAGCATCATTCCTTTCAGTGAATATTCAGGGTTAGTTTCTTTTAGGATGGACTGGTTTGATCTCCTTGCAGTGCAAGGGACTCTCAAGAGTCTTCTCCAAGACCACAGTTGAAAAGCATCAATTCTTCGGTGCTCAGCATCCATACATGACTAGTGGAAAAACCATAGCTTTGACTATATGGACCTTTGTCAGCAAAGTAATGTCTCTACTTGTTAATACGCTGTCTAGGTTTGTCATAGCTCTTCTTCCAAGGAGCAAGCAAGGGAGTTATACACACGCTTTATTTATTTGGCTGTGTGGGGTCTTAGCTGCAGCGTGCAGGAGCCTCACTGCATCACGTGGGATCTTTTGTTGAGGCCCATGGACTCTAGTTGTGGCGCGTGGGCTCTGGAGCGCAGGCTCAGTAGTTCAGGCAAGTGGGCTTAGCTGCGCTGTGGCATGTCGGATCTTAGTTCCCTGACCAGGGATCAAACCCACGTCCCCTGCATTGCAAAGAAGTGGTCCATTCCTAACCACTGGACCACCGGGGAAGTCCCCATACTTATACATTTATTTATAGATCAAATCTCTTCCCCATGTCAGTGTTTCTCTTATTTATTTTTGTCACTCTGTTATAAACTTTTTCTTTCATTCAGGTCAATTCCAGATGTTTTCCCATTTTCCACCCTCCTCAATAGGTTCTTTTGCAGAGCTGCTTGGTGAAAGATTCCCTCACTGCCGCCGAGGCTCTTATTTCAACTCCACGAGTCGCATCTTCCTCTGGAAGGATGCCCATCCTCTTGCCTCTGGATTAAGTGTTGGTAGTTGTAACACATGGTGGGTCAAAGCACTCAAGTACAACTTGGTTAAGTGGTCTAAGCCTGGCTGGGGGTCAGGAATTTTTAAAGGACTCAGTAGGGTGATCCTTCTTCTCCCTGTGATCTCGGCTGAGGTCATCAATTGGATGTGTTCAGCTGGCAGCAGGGCCAGGTAGGAAGGTGGGAGACGGCTTCATCCACATATCTGGCCCCTCTGTGCCGCTCTCTCCCTGTCCCCCTCTCCCCTCGGGGGGCTCACCTGAGTGTCTTTAAGCAAGGTGACTGGCTTCCCAGAGGCAGAAGGGGGAAGCTGCCTGTTCTCTTAGGCTTTGGCCTGAGGGGCCCAGAGAATCATGTCCACATTTCACTGTCTAAACAAGTCAGAGAACCAGTCCGAATTTCAGGAGTAAAGGAGTAGATTCCACCTCTTGAGCAACAGGGAGCTTCGGCCATCTTTAACCCATGTGTGCAGAAAACTTCTGCTTCTCTGCTTTCTGTACTTTAACTGTGTGTCTTATATTTTATTCCTTTGTCTTTATATAAATTTATCATTTAAAAAAATTTCTAAACACATTTGGAAACCCTCCCCGCAATGAGTTCTAAAATGATGCCTTTATTTGCCTTTGAAAAGTTTACTTTTTTTTACACATAAATCTACAGAGATATATACATTTTAAGGCAAAGGGAAATTTTTAGCTAGTTTCCAATATATAGCCACCATTATACCTGCCCAGTTATTTACTTTTCAAGGAGTTATGTATTCCGGCATAAACTTGACCAGCATAATCTGTTCAAGACAGAATATTTTGTAGCATAGAAATGTTAGACTGTCATGTGTAAAATGTAAGTAAATGTCTAAGAAATTAATGGGGTGGGATGGGGGGGCAGAAGGGAGGTCCAAGAGGGAGGGGATATTCGTATATGTATGACTGATGCACTTTGTTGTACAGCAGAAACACATTGTAAAGCAGCTATACCCCAGTAAAAAAAAATTTAAGTAAAAACTGTAACAGAAATTAAGTAAAAATAGGTGGGTTTTTTGCAACATAAATCAAACGGGAAAATAAAGTGCGTAGGAACATAATCAGCCAACACTCTTTACACGGTGCATATTGCTTGAGTCAAGGGAAAAAAGCAAATTGAAATTAAAATGTGTTTGGCACTTTGGGAAGTGCTGTGTGAGAGGAGAGATGTGACTAGAACTGCTGAGTGAATTTTGTTTACCGCAGTTCAGCTTTCCACCAAGCAAATCATGCGAGAAGGGCCCAGGATAAATGCACCTATTTATGTAGGTAATTTTTCTGTTTCACACCTCTGGTTCATCTCTCTGCCTCGCTTTATGGCGAGTCATGCTACATTGGTTACAATTAATTTCACCGCTGCATATTAGCCATAAAGAGATATTTCATAAATTGACTTGATGTATATTTTTTTCCCCCTCTGTGGTTTTCAAAAAAGATGAGAACGGTCCAGAGGAAAAGCCAAGTGCGGAAGAAATAGAAGAGCAGAGCCAGGAAGCAGGTGGGCTCAGATTTCTTTTGAAGCGTCTCCTCGGCCTCGTCCCCAGAGGTGAACAATAGCTGGACTTAGTGCTGTGTTCAGTGTTCATGCCGTTTCATCGGGTTAACCTCTGTGTCCATTGTGGTCTCCCTCAGGCAGTCACCAGCCCTCTTAACGAGCGTCAGGGTCTTTAGTCAGAGGAGTGCCCTCTCGGGTGTCAGTCGCGAGCTCCTCGTTGCTCCTGGGTGATAGCAGTTTGCTCAGTGATGCTCTGCACGGGACCGGCAGAGGCTGGAAGGACCACATCAGAGCTGGGCTGACTAGGGCAGGTCAGAATCAGCAGATTCAGTTTGAGGGGGAAAACGAAATGAAAGACGTTCAAAGGACAGGTATCAGAGGCTTTCCTTCCACAACACATGGAGTGGCCCGTACTGGTTTGCACTCAGTTTTGAAGAGCTGTGCTTCTGTTCATTTTCCTATATGTTGTGGATGATGCTGGGATGTGGCCTTAACTGCCCCACACCCAGAGCTCTGTGAGATCCAAAGAATGGGTGTGCCAATGAAATGCTAGAGATCTTCTGCTGTATATTGTAAATTGAACATTTTTAACACTTAAAACTCAAAAAAGAAAAAGAAAACTCAAAAAAGATGGTCATCACCTTAGGTTTTTCTTTTCTTCCTCCCCATTTTTGTACTCAGGCACGCTCTCCTTTGAAAAAACAATTCACACACATGTTATGCAGTTGTCAACATAACCACCCAAATAAAAACTTCCTCCTTCTGTTTTTCCAAGTCATTCTTCTGGTTCTAATGAGCCCAACAAGTGGGGCATCTTTAAAATGGGGAGCTCTGCTCATGTGCCAGCCACACTCTGAGCCATACACTGGACTCGGAAATAAACCAGGCGGTGTGATAGGTTTGTCACTGAGAAGTTCCTCCATTAACCTTGGAGATTTTGCTGGAGAACCGAAAGCCTTTACTATTAAACTGGAAGATGGAATTGAAGACGGCCAATCAGAGGAGGCACTGAAGCAGGGCGGCAGGGACCTTGTGTACCTGCTGCTTGCTCAGCCAGCGCCCTTTGCTTAAATGCAGTCCTTGAGATGGAATGAATTTCTGATATAGAAAAATGTTGTTATCTGCACCACCATTGCCCCCAGCTCCCGGTCACCACATTGTCATATTCCATGGAAGGTGAGGCTTCTGAGAAAAGCTGTCACTGTTTTCACTATTTGGGGCCGATGAGTATTAGTCAACCAGCTGCTGACAGCTGAGGCCATTCTCTGAATGTTGTGGCTTTACAGGTTTTATTCACTCATTGTGTGTGTGTGTGTGTGTGTGTTTATTTGTGTGCTCAGTCATGTCTGATTCTTTGCGACCCCAGTTGCTCTCTGTCCCAAACTGTCTTTATCAACATAAATTTCTCCCACCCCATTCATATACATATACACATACACACACACAGGCACACACGTGTATACATGCACACACATCTGCCTGCATTTTATTTATGCATCTCTTTTTCCCTTACTCAGTTGAGAACGGGCAGTTTCTTTTTGGATTTGGGACCATCCTGCATGTTAGCAAAGAGTCGTAGAACCTAAGCCTTTTTCTCCACCTCTCAGATGGACATCACCACCACAATGTGGCTGCCTCTCAGTGTAGAGAAGATTCCTAAACACACCGCTTCTTGTTCTTCTAAGCAGGCCTGCCCGCTGGTTCAGAGCCCAATGGCAAGATTCATCTCGGATCTTGGCCACTGTCAGCATATACGGCTGTAACTGTTCTACCCTATCCTGGTGCAGAGAAGTCAGAGGTGCAATGGTGCTCATTAAAATCCTGCTGTTATTCTTCCAAAATAAAAATATCTTCCTTTCATTCATTAGAAATTCCAGCTTCAATTCTAACTGCACAGCTCTGCATGCCTCTTCCATATCATGCAAAAAGCAGCCAGCGTCATCCAGCAGTTCTGACTGCTGCCATGATCAGATCAAAGTGGTAGATCCTATTCCTCAAACGGCCACTCGACAAATACCTATCCAGCGCTCGCTGTGGCCCAGGCACTGCTCTGGGCACTGAAACAGGGCAGTGAACTATAAAGACAGTATCTTTTCTTCCTTGAAATTTATACTCGGGTGGCAGTGATCCAAAAGGAAATAATAAGAAAAGTGTGGTAGTGATAAGTGCCTGGTGGAGAAATGAGGTAATGCAGAAGGAATCCTGAGAAGACAGCTTTCCATTGGCTGGACTCAGGGAGGACTCCCTGACGAGAGTAATTAAAGTGAAATCTCAGGGATAAAATGGCAGGAGAACATTCCAGATGGAGGGACCAGAGAATGCAGATGTTCAGGTGAATTTTAACACATCAGAGAAGGAAATTCAGAGTGACTGGAGCCTGATGGATGAGAGAGAACAGGGGTGGGATTTGGGAACATACCATAGGACCAGGTTATGTCTGATGTAATCAGTAAGAACTGATTCTGTTAGAACTACAAGGGGAAGCCAGTGGAAGGCTTTTAGTAGTGAGGGAGCATAATCAGGTTTAACTAGCTCACTCTTGCCTGTGAATGAAAATGAGTCAAAGCCAAAGTGAGACCAGTTGAAAGACTGTAGCAGGAAAGTAGTGATGGGCAGTTTCTGGAAATGCAGACGGAATGGACTGCTGTGTTTCATCCCAGAGGCAGCAGTGACGGGAGGTCCTGATGGCTTAGACACAGGGCATGGGGACCCAGACTACACCCTAGGCTTTTAGCATCAGTAACTATGTGGGTGATGGTGCCACTGACTAGTGTGTGAAAGAGTGGCCAGAGGGCACAGTTTTTGTTAATAGAGTTGATAGTTCAGATTTGGCCATGGTAAATCCAAGAGGACCCTCAGCCATATGGGATGTCAAGAAGCAGTTAGATATATGAGTCTGGATTTCTAGGGAGAGAGGTAGACCAGAAATACAGGCTTGGGTGTCGCTGGTGTAGAAATGCTACTTACAGCCACATGACTCTGAGATTCACTGGAGAGGACATGTAAATAAGGAGAAGAATCGGGCCTGGGATACCACGGCATCCAGATGTGTGGCAACAAGGGAGAAGGAACAGCTGCAGCAGGAAAGTATTTCAGAAAGAATGGAGTAGACTCTGAGATGCTACTGAGAAGTCAAGGAAGATGAGAAAGGAAAAACGACCCGTGGATTTGGCAAAGTGAGGTCACTGACACCTTTAAGAAGAGAATACTGCAAGGAGGATGGAAGCCAAGTGGAGTGCGTTACAGAGAGACTGGGAGATGAGGAAGTCTGGAGCAACAACATGGACTGCTATCTTGGGGAGTTTTGCCTTGAAGGAAAGCAGAGAACTGGGATGATGTGACATCAAGGGAGAGTTGATTATTTTTAGTCTGTTCTTTTGTTGTTCGTAGGAGTTTGTCACCTAACAAAAGAAAGTGATTCATCTCCCATTATCTCCCTACTAACAAATTTTATTCTCTGTTCTGGTAGAAATGTGACCTGAAGTTGATAGTCATGTACATTACAGACAAAGGATATGCTGAAAAAAAAATCTGGTTAGCCTTTATTTTGCTGAAAATATAGATATTTATTAATTGCTCACAGAATAATATTAATACTATTTCAAAGATTCAGTTTAATAAGTATATCTGTAAAGTTTTAGAGGCATTACCAAGGTAGCCACTTTTTTACTTTGTATGGAAAAATCAATCTTTTTTTGAGATATTCAACACTTTATTATAATAGATTTTTGTTAGATTCTTCTGCTCAGCTGTGAGCTTCCCTGGTGGCTCAAAGAGTAAAGAATCTAACTGCAGTGCAGAAGACCTAAGTTGGATCCCGAGGTTGGGAAGATCCCCTGGAGAAGGGAATGGCTACCCACTCCAGAGGACTTCATATGTGGCGCTAGGGGTGAAGAACCCGCCTGCCAACGCAGAAGACATAAGAGACACGAGTTTGATCCCCGGGTTGGAAAGATCCCCTGAAGGAGGAAATGGCAACCCACTCCAGTATTCTCACTTGGAGAATCCCATGGGCAGAGCAGCTTGTTGGGCTACAGTCCACAGGGTTGCAAAGAGTCAGACATAACTGAGCAACTAACACAGGTCTGCCCAGCTGTAGGCTAATATAAATGTCCTGAGCATGTGTCTGTGTTTTGTCATGCGTTTTTGAGTTATCTTTAGTTTTATAACCTCTTTACTGCATGAAAAAACGTATGCATTCCTTTTCCATTTGTCAAGTATTAACCATTCCAAATAATTTCGGTAATCCTTCCCATCTTAAATTTACTATTTTAGTGTTAGTAAGTTAGTTACTATTCTGCAGGCCAAGTGGAGTGAGTCCCTGGAGTGCTGAAGTCCTAAATAGAGAGACCAGCTCTGATGAGGTTCATTGCTGCTGTGGTTGAGGGGGAGGGGGCAGCGCAGGACAGGGACCTCCAGGTTCCTTAGTCCCCACCCTGTGCTCGACTGACATGAAATCACCAAGCGGCTTCTGGTGCTTTGTGACGAACGCTCCCCTTCCCTGGGCCTCTGCACAGACACTGACACCGTCAGACACGCCCCTGTGGCCTGACAGCACGGTCTAATGGGCCGGGGCATGGTGCGGAGGAAACCCAGACTTGAAAAGCACTTTGTAGAAAGGTGCAGCCTTTTACTAAGAAAACTAGCCTACTGTTCTTCCAGAGGCAAGGGAAGAAACTAAAGGCCAAAGCATCACAGTCCCAGTCTTCACCAAAACACAGATCTAGTTCACTGGGCTCAAGCTTAACTAAGGTTCATGTTCCATTAGTATAGAGGAGGGTCACAAACCCGAGCCCCTCCAAAGACCATTCAGTGTCTGAGAGCATGAAACGTGCTCCTACGTCCTTTGGGGAAGTGGGAGGTAAGGTGGGCAGGGCAGTGCCCACCTCACAGTATGGACTCTGAGACAGTGTCTCTTTCTGCCTTACAGATGGCACCAGCACTGCTTCGGCGCCCAGCCCTTCTTCAGAGGAAGCAGTTGAAGTCTGTAAAGATGAAGGTATGAGACCACTTACTCATCTGAAAATCTGTGCAAACTCTTAGAAAACCATCTGGATTTTGTTTGTTTGGGGGAAATGAAATAGTGAGCAAATCCATCCAATCCTCTTTAAGCATGTCTATTTCCAACACAAATATCCAACCTGCTCTATTTTATTCCATATCTACCCTTTTCAGAACTTGTATATCCATTTGTTCCTCTAATTATTCATGAAACAACAGGATGATTGGAAAAATTATGTTTAAAGAAGATGTTTATTTGAAACAACAGAAGGAAGCTGTTTACAGCTACTTGTCAGGAATGGGTTCATTTGAGAAGCACCTACCAGGGAACTCCATTATCTAAACAGAATAAAAAAGAAATGTTTGAAAGGCATCCTTGAAAATAAATCTTTGACAAGAGCATCATTCCTCATTCTATGAACAGTTATTATGAGAGAATGTTGCTGACCCAAGTATCTTTAAAAGAAGAAAAAAGGAAAAGAAAAATTTATGTAGGTTCTAAGAGAAAATTTGAGGGAGAAATTGCAGGGACATTCATGTGCAGATAACACAGTTTTTAAAATATGTATCACCTAAAGGAAAATGAAATTGTCATTTCTCCCCCTTCTGATTAATTGTCCCCACACACAAAAAGTAATATTTTAAGTCTGTAATTGATAACTACTAAAAATGCTTTGAATGGTAGATGAGATTGTTGTACAAATGGGCATCTGCTAAACCATATGACCTCCTTGGAACTTTCAGATTAATATGCTGAATGCATTTCTTCAGTTTGGAGTGATAAAAAAATATATCTGCGTATAAGATTGATATTAGCTAGTCCTGGAATCAACGTTTAGAAAATCCAAGTTGTCTTAAAAATAACACTCGACTGTTTACATGATTCATTTCATCTCATGTTGCCTGTAAACGGTTTTCATAAGTGAAACATCTTGTGTAGGAAGGATAGTTGCTAAGAGTGGGAGCTCTGGGGCCAGATGCTTGAGGCCTAGATCCTGTCTCTGGCACTAGCAACGTATGCAGTCTTTCATAAGGAACTCTTGTACTTAGCAAGGGATTAATATGTCATCACGAGTAGTTAACGTCTCTGTGGTTCAGTGTTCTCCTTCACAGAATGGAGAATTACCTCACAGAATACAGCAATACATGCCCATTGCTCAAACTATTCACCCACCTAGGCAGGGTGGCTTCCCCAGGAGACTAGGGAGCTAACCTTTATTAGGGAGGGCTCTTGGAATCAACACTTGTGAAAGGAAAGCTTGCCAAACTGGATAAATAAATTGAACTGCAAGGCGTTCTCAACCGAAGCCGCAGCCAGGCTGAAGACAGTTCTGAGATGTGCAGCTGGGGTGTGGGGGTCTGGCTCTTAAACCTCCCACTGAGGAGTCACCTGTCACTGGCTGCCAGGGGGAGGGGCTGTGGTCTTGGATGAAGCCTCTCTATTCCGTTCAGATGATCCTAGAAGCTTGAGAAGGGCTGAGGGCAGCCTACGACTAGAAGAGGAAGCTCTTCCTTCCTGAAGGGGGATCCTGTGGACCAAGACAGCATCCACTGTTCTCTTGCTTTGGGTGGTCTTTTTCTAGTTCATTGTCTTTTTTTTAAATGACTCCTTTGGCATCTCCCCTTATACTATTCAAATATGTGTTTTGGGGTTGTTGTTTTTTTTCTCATCAAAAGACCAAATTTATTTATTTTAATTGGAGGCTAATTACAATATTGTATTGGTTTTACCATACATCAACATGAATCTGCCACAGGTATACACGTGTTCCCCATCCTGAACCCTCCTCCCTCCTCCCTCCCTGTACCATCCCTCTGGGCCGTCTCAGTGCACCAGCCCCAAGCATCCTGTATCCTGCATTGAACCTGGACTGGTGATTCGTTTCATATATGATATTATACATGTTTCAATGCCATTCTCCCAAATCATCCCACCCTCTCCCTCTCCCAGTGTCCAAAAGACTGTTCTATACGTCTGTGTCTCTTTTGCTGTCTCGCATACAGGGTTATTGTTACCATCTTTCTAAATTCCATATATATGCGTTAGTATACTGTATTGGTGTTTTTCTTTCTGGCTTACTTCACTCTGTATAATAGGCTCCAGTTTCATCCACCTCATTAGAACTGATTCAAATATATCCTTTTTAATGGCTGAGTAATAAATACTCCATTGTGTATATGAACCACAGCTTTCTTATCCATTCATCTGCTGATGGACATCTAGTTGCTTCCATGTCCTGGCTATTGTAAACAGTGCTGCGATGAACACTGGTTGTTGTTTTATGTTTGTTTGGGGGGTTTTTGTCCTCGGTTTTCTTTGCACTGTGTGGGCTTTTTCTTGTGGCGGGGGGGCGGGCTTCTCTTGTGGTGCACAGGCTTAGTTGCTCCACAGCATGTGGGATCTTAGTCCCCGACCAGGAATCAAACCCCCCTCCTCTGTATCTCCCTGTGTCTCCTACATCTCCCTCACTGCAAGCAGATTCTTTACCAGTGAGCCACCTGAGAAGCCCTCCCAGTCATTCAGCCTGTGATTAAAAAAAAAAAAAAAAAACTGTAAATGTCTTGAAGTAGAATAGCAGAGTTTTAGGAAACAAGAGATATAATTAAGTGCTTCAAACTGAGATTTTTCCTGTGGAGTTGTTTGGTTTGGAGATGTCACACCTTTACAGAAACACACTGTGATGTTTCTTCATGCATTTAGGATCTCACACCATTAATTGCTCATGCCAAGATCAGTTTCTCAGAACACTTTTAGGTGTTTCTTTTTTTTTACACGAAACTTTTAATGGTGGTAGCTCCAATGAGTTCTGTCACGTATCACAAACGCCATTTCCTAATAAGACCAAATGTGAAGTTTGGGGGATTCTTTTACTGAAATTGTTAATATCCATTAACCCCTATATCTAAGCAAAAGAATTTTGAAGGGCACATTTACAAGTGACCCAGTTTCCATTAAAATTAGAATGTAGAGTTTATGATTTTTGCCTTTTTTTTCTGAAATAGCATGTATTTATAGAAGACCACTATTTTAACTGATTATCATTCCAATGCTTAGATTAAGCATCTATTACTTATAGAACTGCAAGTGTTGGAAATATTACATAGTTTAGCTTGATTGATAGAGACATGGCTTAGAATGAAAAAAAAAAGAAATGAATTTGCCATTGAGATCCTCCAAAATTGAGGTCATGATGAGGTTAAAAGGCATTCATATGTGTTGAAAATTCATTTCAAATACTCACTGTTATGTTACATGCAGAAATATATCTCCTTGGTGATGTCTGGGCTTTTTATGATCTCTGCAGCTATAAGACTGTTTATAAAAATGCTTATTATACTCCCCAGTTTAAGTGCAGAGCATTTTGCTAACCAAAGGTTCTCAAGGAGCCCCTGCTCTTGTCTTCATTTCTAGGCTTTGCTTCTGACCCAGCATCTTCTTCTTAGGTCTTGGAATCACCAATATTATGGACTGGCCTTTTTTTTTTTTTTTTTTTTTTTTTTTTTTTTTT
>SJYQ01000651.1:1040247-1093698 GCA_006410935.1 Redunca redunca | reverse complement strand
TTTTTTTTTTTTTTTTTTTTTTGTATCCTTTCCAGTATAATTATCAGAGATTTTGAGCCTAGTAGTTATTTTTAGCTTTGCTTATTGGTTGGCTGGCTTTATATTTGTTATAATTTTGACTCCCACAGCAACCTCAATGTCTTCTTAGAGTGTAAGGACTTAAAATAAACAAAAAACTGAGCAGGCTAATGTCACTTGGTTTGGAAGATAAGATTATTTTTTTTAATTAAAACAGGTATGTGGAAGCAGAATAATTTCAAGAGGAAACATCTTTGGGGATGCCTTCTAGGTCTGTGATTTTGTTCAAGTATTCTAGACACATTTCCCACCAGGTTCTGAGAATGGATACTTATTGCCCATTTACCCTGTGTAACTGCTAACCGTCCAAACTGCTCACAGGAGGTACAGCTCATAGATCAAGAGCTAGATTCTGAGTTCCAGACAGAGGACACCTGTTCCCAAGGACTCATCCCAGCCCTTGGGTGGGCAGTGGTTGAGCTGGGAGGATGAGACGTGAGGAGGAGGAATACTGATGAATAATTCATCTGTGTGGGGTGGATGCAACAGCCAGGCCTGAATAGAAATGAATTCCAAGTTAAAGAAGCCTGAGAAAATATCTGTCAGTTGATAGGAGCTCTGAGGTCATTTATAAAACAGGGCACGCACTTGTCTATTGGCAGATTTCTTTCTCTACTGGTAAAAATATTCCAGTGATTGATTTAACGGTAGTTTACAATTTAAATCCTTAAATACAAACCTAAGAGTAAAAATGTTAAGGCTATTTAAGTTAGCAAATATAGAGGCAATCAGATGAAGGGGAGTGTAAACCCAGGATTAAAAGGAGCATTAAGAATATCAAGTACTCTGGTTGAAATTGCTACATCATCGTCATCATTATTTAAGATATAGTCAGTCTGCTTAACTCAAGGAGAATTCTCTGTTCTGTTAACTCCTAATAGATCATCCTCACTTGCAGCCAAGGTTAAGGCACCTTATTAGGGGGGAAAATGCTGTTTAAACACATTTTGATTCTCCTATCTTATTTCTTTTTGCTGTTGTTTAGTCACTAAGTCGTGTCCCACTCTTTGTGACCCCGTGGACTGTAGCCTGCCAGGCTCCTCTGTCCACGGAATTCTCCAGGCAAGAATACTGGAGTGGGTTGTCATTTCCTTCTCCAGGGGATCTTCCCAGCCCAGGGATCAAACCAGCATCTCCTGCATTGGCAAGTGGATTCTTTTACCACTGAACCACCTGGGAAGCCCATCTTATTTCTTGTTTCTTAATCAGTACCCAATTTGAATTTGAAGGTCAGCTAGACTAAACCATATGCTCATCATATGAACAAAATCAACTAACGCTCAGGTTCACACACACTCGAGCTCGCATTCCTTTGGAGCTCTGAGTAAGTCACATCATTGCCGTCTGCTGTTTATGAAGTGGGATGTCACTTGGCAAAGGGCACCTTAAAACTGAATCTAGTTTCAGGCCTCCTAGCAGTCAGAATTTCCATAAGATGGGGGAAGGCTTGAAAAAGAGTCAAATTTGCCAAAGAAGACAGCAGAGAAAGGGTCGAGTTATGTGTGAGGAATTAGATTCAGGGATGAGCAAGTGAAGTGAAGTGAAGTGAAAGTCGCTCAGTCGTGTCCAACTCTTTGCGACCCCATGGACTATACAATCCATGGAATTCTCCAGACCAGAATACTGGAGTGGGTAGCCTTTTCCTTCTCCAGGGGATCTTTCCAACCCAGGGTTCGAACCCAGGTCTCCTGCATTGCAGGCAGATTCTTTACCAGCTGAGCCACAAGTGAAGCCCAAGAGATGAGCATAAATGCTCCCAACCACGAGTAGCTGTAAGACTCCAGAATCTGTTTCTGTTCCTTGTCTACACATTGGAGAGAAACAATACACTGGACCACCCATGAAGCTCCCCTCAGACTTCTCTCATCTGATTTTCCTTAGTCCTTTCCCTGTTCTTGGAATCCATTCTCGCCCTGCTTAGCATCCTCCCCATGACCCACCACAGTGGGACAGAGCTGTTCCCCTGCCCTAGATATGCACCGATGGAGTATCTGCAGACACCATGACACCTCTGGGTGTCACTCTTGGATGGTAAGAGTCTGAACTATGGAATGAGAGCCATTGCCCTCTGGTAGTTAAGTGAAGAGGAAGGAGCTAAGACAGATGGAGTGTCTCCTGGACTCAGTTCAGTTCAGTTCAGTCGCTCAGTCATGTCCAACTCTTTGCGTCCCCATGAATCACAGCATGCCAGGCCTCCCTGTCCATCACCAACTTCCGGAATTCACCGAGACTCCTGTCCAGAGTCAGTGATGCCATTCAGCCATCTCCTCCTCTGTTGTCCCCTTCTCCTCCTGCCCCCAATCCCTCCCAGCATCAGAGTCTTTTCCAATGAGTCAACTCTTCACATCAGGTGGCCAAAGTACTGGAGTTTCACCTTTAGCATCAGTCCTTCCAAAGAACACCCAGGACTGATCTCCTTCAGAATGGATTGGTTGGATCTCCTTGCAGTCCAAGGGACTCTCAAGAGTCTTCTCCAATACCACAGCTCAAAAGCATCAATTCTTTGGTGCTCAGCTTTCTTCACAGTCCAACTCTCACATCCATACATGATCACAGGAAAAACCATAGCCTTGACTAGATGGACCTTAGTTGGCAAAGTAATGTCTCTGCTTTTTAATAAGCTAGCTAAGTTGGTCATAACTTTGCTTCCAAGCAGTAAGCGTCTTTTAATTTCATGGCTGCAGTCACCATCTGCAATGATTTTGGAGCCCCAAAAAACAAAGTCTGACACTGTTTCCACTGTTTCCCCATCTATTTCTCATGAAGTTATGGGACCTGATGCCATGATCTTCATTTTCTGAATGTTGAGCTTTAAGCCAACTTTTTTCACTCTCCTCTTTCACTTTCATCAAGAGGCTTTTGAATTACTCTTCACTTTCTGCCATAACGGTGGTGTCATCTGCATATCTGAGGTTATTGATATTTCTCCCAGCAATCTTGATTCCAGCTTGTGTTTCCTCCAGCCCAGCATTTCTCATGATGTACTCTGCATATAAGTTAAATAAGCAGGGTGACAATATACAGCCTTGATGTACTCCTTTTCCTATTTGGAAGCAGTCTGTTGTTCCATGTCTAGTTCTAACTGTTGCTTCCTGACCTGCATATAGGTTTCTCAAGAGGCAGGTCAGGTGGTCTGGTATTCCCATCTCTTGAAGAATTGTCCACAGTTTATTGTGATCCACACAGCCAGAGGCTTTGGCATAGTCAATAAAGCAGAAATAGATGTTTTTCTGGAACTCTCTTGCTTTTTAATGATCCAGCAGATGTTGGCAATTTGATCTCTGGTTCCTCTGCCTTTTCTAAAACCAGCTTGAACATCAGGAAGTTCACGGTTCACATATTGGTACAGTGCTTTACATTTCCGTACAATCTATTTTTCATTTCACAAAAAGGTAACCTGAGAGAAAGGAGAGAGAGAAATGTGTGCATGGGGGTTGGAGAGAGAAGAACTACTTTAACAATATTAACTCCCATGGCAGATACTCACATGATCTTACATAATCCTCAAAAATGATAGTATCTTATTCTGTATGTTTTAGCACTTGTTTTTCTACCGGAAAGCATAATGCATATTTATTGAAAAGTATTTTTGAATGCAGAAAAGTATAAAAGGTAACAAAAGCATATGATCATTTTCATTGCAGAGGTTAAATTGTAAAAAAGAAAAGTTAGATTTTCATTTAGCGACATACCCTGAACATTTTCCCATGTATTTAGGCATACTTTTTATTGGAGGCATAATATTTCATCATGTGGTTGTCCCATAATTTACATAGCCAGTGTCCTAATGTTAGATTATTTAGTTATTTACAATCTCTCTCTGTTATAAATAATACAGAAATGCAGTATTTATATTTTAGATAAATCTGGATGTGTATCTATGATCAGTTCCTTAGGATAAAATCTTGACTTTGGGTTGATTTACCAGGGAAAAGATTAAGGTATTTTTATTGCTTACCCTCATCTTCTTATTTTAAAAGCAATGTGTATTTATTCAATGAAAAAATAAGCAAAAAAAGAAATGAAAAAATCACTCATAATGTCAATCCCAAGAAATAAACATATTAGTATGCTGGTATATAAACTTCCGGTCTTTTTCTAGGCTACCACATATACATATATATATATATATATATATATGAAGTTTTATTTTTTTGGAAGGGGAGTATTCTGCAAGCATACCATTTTGAAGTTGTCTTTTAAATATAGCAAGACTGTGAAATTTTTTCCATGTCTTTTGAAGTCTAATATCATTTAATTGTATTAATAAATCCAATGAGCAAAAGTCTATAATTTACTTACCCAGGCTCCATTTTGAGTCATTTCTTTGGTTTCAGTTTTAATTTCTATACTAGCCAGGAACGTTCTTTTAACTTGGTAAATGTTCGTGCTCATTCCTGTAAGGAAATTCAAATAAATGAAAAAATGCATACAAATCTTAATTTTTTTTACAATGAATAGAATGTGTTCCTTTTTTTTGAGTTTTTAAATAATATATGTTCATTATAGAAAATTCAGGTAATTAATGGGAGTGTTTAAGGAATAGAATCAAAACACATGACCAATACAACATTGTAAAGCAATTATCCTCCAACTGAAAATAAATTTAAAAAATAAAGAGTTAAGACTTAAAAAAAAAGAATAAAAACATATGTAGTCACAGCTCCTTGAGACAACTACCATTTGCATTCTGAGGGCCATTTCTTCATATATCACTTTCTGAATATTTGCAACCATGTAAAATTTTGTATAAATCAGTTATATAATGTGTGATTCTAATATCATTTTCTTTTTATCTTGTTTGCTTACTTCCCACCTTCCAGATATTCAGAGAGTAAAGCACATTGATTATGAATCTAGTCTCTGAACTCACTCAACTCCCAGAGTCCAGATTCCAGCTCTCCTCTGAGCTATGTGACTTAGGACAAATTATTTAATCTATGTGCACCTCAGTTTCCTCATATGTAAAATGGGAATGATGACACCTCCACCACAGGGTATTGAACATTAAAACAAGTCAACCCCCTTAAACATGTCAAGGAGTGTTTGATACACAGTAGGAGGCACAAAATTTTTTGCTATTGTTAAATACGTGTGCTTATTTTCTAAAAAATATGTCATATTCTATGCACTTGTTACAGACAGCAAAACTTTGTGGAAACCGCTCGTAGTCATTTGTGTAAATCTAATTCATCCATTTTAAAGCTCAAGTGTACCCCATAACTTGGATGCACTATAGTTTATTCAACCATTATCCTATGATGAGCAAGCACTTTCTTCCCACTTTATTGCCACACAAACAATGCTGCAATAGATGTCTTTGCCCATATATCTTTACAAGAAGTGCTTTTATTTGCATGGGAAAAATTCCAAAGCATGCATTCTCCCTTGAGGAGAATATGTTTTTAATAGATATTGCCAAAGGGCTTTCTGAGAAGACTATAGCAATTTGTATTTCCATCAGCAATTATTATTTTTGTTATTCCTAATTTTCACCCATTCAGTGGATATAAAGTATTCTCATGACGTTTAAGATGTCAATATTACTATCCTGATTTTGCAGGTAACTGAGGCTCAGAAAGTTTGAGTGACTGGTCCAGTTACCCAAAAGGTAGTCAGAATTTGGAGACCAAATCTGCCTGAACCCCAAACCCAGGCTTCTTCAGTCCCACCATGCTGCTTCGCGAATCATGCTTCTGGAGAAAGGAATACCCATGCCTGCAGGAAGTAGGACGTGATGGGAGGGCGAGTAGGGAAATGGGGCCCAGCCTAGGCTAGCGGGGTGCTAAGGCTGAGGCGCCAGCACCGACCAGCCTGCTTGGTCCACATCTCAGCCCTGACCCTCGTCATGGCCTTGATCCTAAGCTGCAGCAACCGTCTTACTCAGGAATGAGGACACAAGCACCTCCGGCTATGGACCCCACCAGATATGAAGCTCAGACCTCTTTCTCTATGGTCTGGCTTATGCTCCCTTATACCCCCCAGGGACCCTGCTCTGTAGCCCAGCTCACTTACCTGTCATCCCCCAAACCTCACTGGCCTGCTGTGTTCCACCACCATTCTGCTACATCTGCTCATCCAGGATTCACTCTCAATATCTTACCTTAGTCTTACACGTCACTGTTCCCTTCCTGTCTTACTCTTTCTCTCCCTCCCTCTGTCCTTCCCTTATTTCCAGCAAATGATCTGAGCCAACATTTCAAGGACAGGAATCAATTCATACAATGCAGGGCAGTTGGCGGAGGGAGAGGACGAGAGCCACATTTTCATCTTTCTTGATTTCTCCTCTCCCTATTACATTTTATTTCATACAAGAGGGAACTGTCTTTTCGCCTGTTTCTTGTAAATCTATATAAAAATTATCATGTGCCTTATATCTATATAATATACATGACATATCCAACTCACTAGTATGTAAATATCTTAAAATCAGATATCAGATCTCATTCATTTTCATGTTTCAGGACCAACACAGTGACCTGTGCATAGTAGGTCCTCAATATTGGATATAGAACCTATCACAGACAAGGGCCACTTATAATTCTCCTAATGTCACGGCCACTTTCCCAGAATGATTGTTACTATTATCAAGACTCTTATTAGAGCAAGTTCCCTTTCAGAATCCTCCTGTTTTAAGAAGTGAATTTTCCCCAAATGCTGTAAGAACACAAATAAACATTCAAGCCATGGACTTCCTTGTTTCACTTTCAGACTTGGATACCCTTTATCCTGTAAGAGAACAGGATAAACTTCTAAATGGTGAATGTATATAGATTATTTCCAGTGACTGAGGCTAGTTATATATGCCTAATTTATGATGAGGCTTTCCAGAAAAGCGCTTCAAATGCTTTGATTAAATATATTTAAAATCAGGTTAAATCAGTCGAAGTAGATAAAATCATTTATCTACTTTTTGGTATTTAAATTATATTTATCTCCCATTTGATATAGTTTAAAATATACTTATATTTTAATATACACATAATTTAAAATACATACAGCAATTGGAAGGCAAGTAACAGTTGCCATCCAATCACATTTTCACATATGTATTTTTCTCTTACAAATTAAGTGTGCCCACAGAGTTGGATACGACTGAAGTGACTTAGCAGCAGCAGCAGCAACAGTCAATTCAGTCATGTGAGCTCTTGGGTGTATTCTAAAGATCTAGTGAGTGAGGCTTGGAAACAAAATTATCCCAGACTAGGTCATGGGAATTAGCCTTGTCCAACACACAATTTTGGATCAAACTGTCGGTCCTAATAGGTCTGAATTAAGACAAGCATCCCTGTAATCTATTTTCAGATTCACTGGCCTAGTTTTTAAGCTCTTTGGGGCAAGTCATGTAGCTTTATAAGCCAAATAAGTTTCTTTTGGATTTACATCGCCACCCTTGGGTAACTTTTTTAGGTTGTGCCTCAGTTTTCTCCTCTGTAAAATGGGTATAATAATAGTATTTATATCACAGATTTGTGAAAACTAGAAGTTCTTGTAACAGCTGCTCAAACATAGTAAACTTTCAACAGGTGTTGACTTTTTTTTTTTTTTTTACAGTAACTGTTATTAAGTGTATCTGTTGGCTTTAGCAGAGAAGGCGATGGCACCCCACTCCAGTACTCTTGCCTGGAAAATCCCATGGACAAAGGAGCCTGGTGGGCTGCAGTCCATGGGGTCACACAGTCAGACACAACCGAAGTGGCTTAGCAGCAGCAGCAGTTGGCTTTAGAATTCTAACTACTCCAAATAGGACTCCTATATCTCATTGAATCCTCACCAAATCTATTGACCTGTATAAAGTTAAAGAAGTTCAACTGCAGGTGATAGTCAAAATACATAGCAAAGGCTGTGGCTCAGCCCCTGCCCATCAAGGTGAACATGCTCTGGCCCATCATACTGGCAGGGACCTGTTGAGTACTGAAAACAACTGGAGTAAGCTAGGCAGACAGGCGGGGACACTTCACGCTCTCTCTAGCCCCCATTCACCAAGAGGGATTTGCTAGCTGAGTAACCTGGATTGAATACCACTCACAGAGTTTCCTTTTGTTCCTTCTGTGGCTGCTTCTACCTACTTTGTGTTTTAGTCTTTTACCCCAAAAAAAAAAAAAAAACCCTAAAATGGAAGGTCTGTACATCCATATTTTAGGATGCTTTTGTCAACATGGTCTAATAAGGGTAATCATACTTCTTTACAACAAGCACACTCTTGAGAGTGATGAGGGTGCTGTTAATAATTATGCCAAAACAAGCAATCAAACTGGGACCAGAGGAACCAAAATGTGTTCTCGTCCCACCAAAAATGCAGTCTTTTCTGTCAACAAATCGAAATCATAATATCACTCAGGCATATTCAAGAATTTTTGTTGAACTTTGACTCATAAAAATGTACTACTCTTAGAGTGTACTTTTTTCTATCTTGTCACTTTCTTGTTAGTTAATATAAAAAATAATTTTGGAGTGACTCCTTAAGATATACCATAAAAGGTATATTCCTAGACAGTCTGAAGAAATCCAGAGCATCTGCTCTGAGCAGTCTGGTTTTCTTTTCTGTTTATTCTCTGTCAAAGTATAGTTGATTTACAACATTGTGTTAATTTCTGTCAGACAGCAAAGCAATTCAGTTATATATACATAAATACAAATTTTTTCTATTCTTTGCCATTATGTCATGGGATATTGAATATAGTTCCCCTGCTGTAGCGTAGGACCTTCATAATCCATTCTACAGTTTGCGTCTGTGAATCTCAAACGCCATCCCTCTTCCAGGCCACCCCCTTCTTGGCAGCCACGTCTGTTCTCTGCATCTGAGAGTCTGTTTCTACTTTGTAGATAAGTCCATGGGTGGAATATTACAAATTCCACATGTAAGTGGTATCAGATGGCATTTGTCTTTCTCTTTCTGACTTATTAGTATCTGTCCTTCCACATTGCTGCTAGTGGCATTATTTCATTCTTCTTATGGCTTAGCGGTATTCCACTCTGTGTGTGTGTATGTATCACATCTTTATCCATTGACCTGTGTATGGACATTTAGGATGTTTTATAAGTAAATTATAAAAGCTATTCTTGCCTGGAGAACTCCATGGACAGAGGAGCCTGGTGGGTTACAGTCCATGGGGTCACAAACAGTCAGACATTCAGCAGTCAAAACAGTCTGCTGCTGCTGCTAAGTCGCTTCAGTTGTGTCCGGCTCTGTGCGACCCCATAGACGGCAGCCCACCAGGCTCCCCCGTCCCTGGGATTCTCCAGGCAAGAACACTGGAGTGGGTTGCCATTTCCTTCTCCAGGGCAGGAAAGTGAAAAGTGAAAGTGAAGTCACCCAGTCGTGTCCGCATCTTCGCAACCCCATGGACTGCAGCCTACCAGGCTCCTCCGTCCATGGGATTTTCCAGGCAAGAGTACTGGAGTGGGGTGCCATTGCCTTCTCCCAAAACAGTCTAGAAACCACAAATTTATACAAGGTAGTTTCTACATTGCAGGTCTTTCCAGAGCCTTCAACATGCTGACGTGCATTGAGAAGCTCAGGGTAGCCTGAGGCATGTAGCATGTCTCATTTTAATTGACCAAGTATTTTCTTAAAGTTGTTTTGTTTGTCTTCTTTTTCATATATAAACCATTTTAATCCAACAAATTATAGTTTGGGAAACAGTCTCATCTCCTATCCAGAAGAATTAAAACATATACAGTTTTGCTTTTGATAAATTGTAATCATCATTACAAGCTTCCCTGGTGGCTCAGAGGTTAAAGCATCTGCCTCCAATGCAGGAGACCCGGATTCGATCCCTGGGTCAGGAAGTTCCCCTGGAGAAGGAAATGGCAACCCACTCCAGTGTTCTTGCCTGGAGAATCCCATGGACGGAGAAGCCCTAGTAGGTTACAGTCCACGGGGTCGCAGAGTCAGACACGACTGAGCGACTTCACTTTACTTTACTTTAAAATAACTTGGAAAATGGAGCTTGAGTTTCCTAAATTCATGGCAACAGTGTTTTTGAAGGAATATTCTCTCGTTTCAGAAAATGTAGCCTCAGTGTTTGACAGTAGATTCCATGAGCAGAAACGTGTGTCTCCCTCATTCCCAGTGACGCTTTGTTGTCATCTGTCCTTTCCACCACTGTTCCCCAGGTGGGGATATTTATGGAGAGAGAGGCAGAGAATGTCTCAGCACTGCTACTTTGTTAAGGCAAAAAGAAAAGAATAACTGACTAGCCCGTGGCAAAGACTGAAATATCTTTTTAATCAAGTATAAAGACAAGGTCTCCTAACAAATTGATAGCGTTTAGCAGAAACTTTTCTCTTTCATTTAACAGTTAGCTTTCTTTCTTGCCCAGCAAGCACAATAACACTCACATACACATCTGTGCATACGCAAAACCACACACATGTACATACAATCAGGCACTGTTTTAGACTGAACATGAATCTGCGAGACATTTCTCCCAGCTTGCACTATGATTTATGATGCTTGTGTGATATTGGGAGACTCTTAAAGATCTAAGAGAGACATGTTTTTCAAAAGCCGTTAGATTGCTTCAGTTTACCTAAACTATCCTAAATGTTTTCAATGCCAGCCACATCCTGGGGCAGAGTCATTACTAAATATTCACTCAATGTGCGTGCTCAGTTGCTCAGCCGAGTCTGACTCTTTGTGACCCCAGGGCCTGTAGCCTACTAGAAGACTGTCCATGAGATTGTCCTGGCATGAACAGTGGAGTGGGTCGCCATTTCCTCCCCAAGGGGATCTCCCTGACCGAGGGATTGAACCCGCGTCTCCAGCATCTCCTGCATTGCAGAGGGAGGTGATGGTCCATGCTCAGAAGGAAAACATGTTTCTCTTTTTTCCTCCGAGGAATCATACTATGTGATCTGACAAAATATAATAGAATCTTGGCAGTTAGAATTATACTTAAAGATTCAGAGCCTTAAGAGGTTGGTATTAAAGTGTTTGTGCGTGACTGTGTTAGTCACTCAGTCATGTCCAACTCTTAGCAACCTCATGGAATGCAGCCCTCCAGGCTCCTCTGTTCATAGAATTCTCTGGGCAAGGATACTGGAGTGGGTAGCCATTCCCTTCTCCAGGGGGTCGTCCCAACCCAGGGATTGAACCCAGGTCTCCTGCATTGCAGGCAGATGCTTTACCATCAGAGCCACCAGTGAAGCCCAGTATATATATAATAGATAACCAGCAAGGACCTACTGTATAGCACAGGGAACTAGAGTCAGTATTTTGTAATAACCTATAAGGGAAAAGAATCTGAAAAAAGTGGTGTGTGTATATATATAGAGAGAGAGAGAGAAAGAAAGAGAGAGAGAGAGAGATCTGAATCATTGTGCTGTACATCTTGTACATCTGAAACTAACACAACATTGTAAATCAACTATACTTCAATAAAAAAAAATCAGGGCATATGGTCACCATATGAACCATAGCGAGTTTCTTTTTACTTGATAAAAAAAAGGCAAACTGTAGGGTAGGAAGCGTGGTTCAGAGAGAGAACCATTACATACAAGGGGAAAGGATGAGTGAAGATGGAAGAAAGTAAAAGGTCCTAGGGCCAGCTGACACTCCCAAGCAAAGCAAAATGAGCCCACCGCTTCTTGAATTCTTGTAATACTGTCATGTTTCCCCCAAAGTTAAATGCAAACATAACTACAACATATAAGATTAACATTACTGACTGCACCTGCCTCTCTATTCTTAGCTTACAGAACCCTCTTGCCCCCAATATGGCTCCATCTCATCAGGCCTTTTCTGACCAACGTTTTAGGTATGGCGGCTCCTCCACTCAGTGTCTGTCTGAGCCCCTTGTAATTCATCCATAACACTTAAAGTAACCTGTAACTGTGGACATCTCTCTTTTCTTTTGCATCCTTACTTTTTCCCAGCTCCCTCTACTATAATTCAGTTTCAAAGGAAGAAGGACAACATGTACGTTTTCCATCATCTTATCTTCTAGTGATTCATACAAAGTCGGGCCTTCAGAAAGTACCAATTAAAATATATTTCAATTCAGTTCAGTTCACTCGCTCAGTTGTGTCTAACTCTTTGCGACCCCATGGACTGCAGCACACCAGGCCTCCCTGCCCATCACCAACTTCAGGAGTTTACCTAAATTCATGTCCATTGGGTCAGTGATGCCATCCAGCCATCTTATCCTCTGTCATCCCCTTCTCCTCCTGCCCTCAATCTTTCCCAGCCTCAGGGTCTTTTCAAATGAGTCAGCTCTTCACATCAGGTGGCCAAAATATTGGAGTTTCAGCTTCAACATCAGTCCCTCCAATGAACACCCAGGACTGATGTCCTTTAGGATGGACTGGTTGGATCTCCTTGCAGTCCAAAGGACTCTCAAGAGTCTTCTCCAACATCACCATTCAAAATCACCAATTCTTGGGTGCTCAGCTTTCTTTATAGTCTCACATCCATACATGACCACTGGAAAAACCATAGCTTTGACTAGACAGAGCTTTGTTGACAAAGNCAGGTGGTCTGGTATTCCCATCTCTCTCAGAATTTTCCACAGTTTATTGTGATCCACACAGTCAAAGGCTTTAGCATAGTCAATAAAGCAGAAATAGATGTTTTTCTGGAACTCTCTTGCTTTTTTGATGATCCAGCAGATGTTGGCAATTTGATCTCTGGCTCCTCTGCCTTTTCTAAAACCAGCTTGAATATCTGGAAGTTCATGGTTCACGTACTACTGAAGACTGGCTTGCAGAATTTTGAGCATTACTTTACTAGCGTGTGAGATGAGTGCAATTGTGCAGTAGTTTGAGCATTCTTTGGCATTGCCTTTCTTTGGGATTGGAATGAAAACTGACCTTTTCCAGCCTGTGGCCACTGCTGAGTTTTCCAAATTTGCTGGCATATTGAGTGCAGCACTTTCACAGCATCATCTTTTAGGATTTGAAATAGCTCAACTGGAATTCCATCACCTCCATTAGCTTTGTTCGTAGTGATACTTCTTAAGGCCCACTTGACTTCACATTCCAGGATATCTGGTTTTAGGTGAGTGATCACACCATCATGATTATCTGGGTCATGAAGATCTTTTTTGTATAGTTCTTCTGTGTATTCTTGCCACCTCTTCTTAATATCTTCTGCTTCTGTTAGGTCCCTACCATTTCTGTCCTTTATTGAGCCCATCTTTGCATGAAATGTTCCCTTGGTATCTCTAATTTTCTTAAAGAGATCTCTAGTCTTTCCCTTTCTATTGTTTCCCTCTATTTCTTTGCATTGATCACTGAGGAATGCTTTCTTATCTCTCCTTGCTATTCTTTGGAACTCTGCATTCAAATGGGTGTAACTTTCCTTTTCTCCTTTGCTTTTCGCCTCTCTTCTTTTCTCAGCTATTTGTAAGGCCTCCCCAGACAGCCATTTTGCTTGTTTGCATTTCTTTTTCTTGGGGATGATCTTGATCCCTATCTCCTGTACAGTGTCATGAACCTCCGTCCATAGTTCTTCAGGCACTCTGTCTATCAGATCTAGTCCCTTAAATCTAATTTTCACTTCCACTGTATAGTCATAAGGGATTTGATTTAGGTCATACCTGAATGGTCTAGTGGTTTTCTCCACTTTCTTCAATTTCAGTCTGAATTTGGCAATAAGGAGTTCATGATCTGAGCCGTAGCCAGCTCCAGGTCTTGTTTTTGCTGACTGTATAGGGCTTCTCCATATTTGGCTGCAAAGAATGTAATCAATCTGATTTTGGTGTCGACCATCTGTGGTGCATAACAAATATCAGTCATAATAATACTAATTGCAACTAAATTTATCTAATCCTTATTATCCATTAGATTCTATTCTAAATACTTTACATGTTTTCATTCATTCCATGCTCATCTATGAGACAAGTGCAGTTATCATCTCACTTTACAGACAAGGAAAGTAAAGCCTGGAGCAATAAGGTTGTGGTCAGAGGCCACTCGACTAGAATACGCCACAGCTAACAAACCAGACAGAGTGACAAGTACAAAAGGGAAGATACACAGCAGCACGTTAAAGGATCTTGGGGGCAAGGAGCATCTCTGGTGTGGGGTTATCTGTGCCATGTGGGTAGAGGATAGGACTTTTGAGCTGGAATCTGAAAGCTGCACCGATGTCACAGAGTAGAAATAAGCTGTTGTGGTTGGGTGGCATAGCATCTGTGAACAGTTGGAAGTAGGACATCAAAAAACCTATTTTCTCTTCAACGAATAGATTCACCTGGCCTTAGTGATAGATCCATTCATCTACCTAGTAATGCATTGCTAAGGTAGAGCCCTGATTGTCAAGAACTCTGAGTGCCAAGCTAAGAAATTTGGGTCCAATCAACAAAAGGCAAAAATTTTCAACTCTTGGATGCTGTTTGGGTATAAGTAGCTTTTTAGTGTGATAGTTGTTGCAAATTTATCATTCTCTTTCTCCCTCTAATTCCTTCTCAGAAAATCCTCTCTGATTATACCTAATTAGGCTTTTCTTCTCCTTATCCATTGCTATCAGCATTTGTAGATGCTTTACTATATGCCAAATTAGATTTTCAAGTTTCTGCAGACTGTGCTTTACAAGCTGCAATTTCCCATCTTCATAACTCCGGCCTTCAAATAAACATGTCTTTAATTATTTGTGTAAGTCGAGCTCATACTCAGTTCTCTAGATCAGCACTGTCTGATAGAAATAAATGAGAGCCACATATAAAACTTTCAATTTTCTAATAGTCACATTAAGGAAGAAAAAAGGTGAAAACAATTTTAATAATCTATTTAACCAGTATATCCAAAATATAATTTCAATGTGTAGTTAATATTAAAATATTGATGAAATATGGTTTATTCTTTTCTCAGAAACTTGTTGACATATTTCTCTATTACAAAAAGAACTGATACTCTGCCACTCATCCTATTACCACTGCAGGAATATTTAAAGTACCGATATGCTTTTTTAAAATTATATATTTATCAATTATTAGGCTGCACCAGGTCTTCGCTGCAGCAGGTGGCATCTCCATCTTCCTTGCAGCATATGGGATCTTCAGTTGTGGCATGTGATAGCTAGTTCTCTGACCAGGGATCTTCAGTGGATCGTGAAGTCTTAGCCACTGGACCACCGACGAAGTCTGCTGAAATGCTTTTTTTTTTCTTTTTTTAATCTTCTGGGCTCACCCCATGGCATGTGGGATCTTAGTTCTCAATCAGGGATCACGCCCATGCCCCCTGCAGTGAGGGCATGAGTCTTAACCTCTAGACCACCAGGGAAGACCCATGAAGTGCTTATTGATACATGGTGTTTGGCAAACAGTTACTTAACTCCTTTCCTAGCCAATGTGATGGTATTTGGAGATGGGCTCTTTGAGAGGTAATTGGGGTTATAGTAAGTCATGAGGGTGGGTCCCTTCATAATGGGATTCTTGTTCAGTCACTAGGCCACATCCAACTCTTTGCAACCTCATGACTGCAGCATGCCAGGCTCTTCTGTCCTTCACTGTCTCCCAGAGTTTGCTCAAATTCATGTCCATCATGTCGGTGATGCTGTCTAACCATCTCATCCTCTACTGCCCCCTTCTCCTTTTGCCTTCCATCTTCCCCAGCATCAGTGTCTTTTCCAATGTCAACTCTTTGTATCAGGTGGCCAAAGTATTATAGCTTCAGCATCAGTTCTTCCAATGAATGCTCAAGGTTCCTTTAGGATTGACTGGTTTGATCTCCTTGCAGTCCAAGGAACTCTCAAAAGTCTTTTCCAGCACCACAATTCAAAAGCATCAATTCTTCAATGCTCAGCCTTCTTCATGGTCCAACTCCATATCCATACATGACTACTGGAAAAACCATAGCTTTGAGTATATGGACCTTTGTTGGCCAAGTGATGTCTCTGCTTTTTAATACACTGTCTAGGTTTGATTAGTGGCTTCATCAGGAAAAGGAAGAAAGATCCCAATTTCTGTCTCTGAACACACACTGAGGAAAGGACCTGTGAGCACATAGCAAGAAGGCTTCCTAGTGCAAGCCGGGAGGAGGGCCCACCGGAAGCTGGAACAGCCAGCAACTCAGTCCTGCACTGTTCACTCCCAGAGCTATGAGAAAACAAATTTCTGTTGTTTAAGTCATTCAGTCTATGGGATTTTGTTTTGATAGTCCTAGCAGACTAATATAGCCAGTCATTGCATTAGGAAAGTCTATTATAATGATTTCTAGACCTCTTAGTTAAACCTAGTAGTAGTAGATTTAAATAGTAGATTTTAAATCTAAAATAGTAGTAGATTAAAATAAAATCTTCCTGGAAATAGAAAATAACATTTTACATTAATCCATAGTATATTTCTCAAGGTCGCCATAGCATCTCACAGTATTTGGTTTTAAAACCTTTTTCTTAGCATATAAGGCAAATCATTGCCCTCATCATACAAATGCTTGTATACACCCCATTTCCTGTTATACCAGATGTTGCCTGATTTTTTCCCCACCAGGGTCAGTTTTGAAAATGAAGTTTATTAAACTTGTTTTGTTCTGCAAGACCAGGCTGTTCCCCTCTTTAACTTTCTCTCAGTTTCTTGGTCCACTATCTTTCCATCTGTGTACAAGGTTCATGAGGACGCTGGACATTGGAAACGGCTAGAAAGGTAAATTTTCTTTTTTAAAAAATGTATGTAAAAAATATAATTCTTAAAATAATATTTTTAAAAGCACTCTTGAAATGTTTAAAGTATATATATATACACAACAAAATTAGAAAATGAACTTGCAAAGTCCAGCATGAGAGTCAGACTCTTAACTTGATTGGCTGAAAAGTCAGAGAGTGAGGAAGATGTTTCATTGAGCCTCAATAACTGAGTTATTTGAGAGGCAATAGCCTCTCCATCAGTTCTTCTAGAAACTCAGCTAACAGCCGTCCACTCGGAGCATCTGAGACTTTTTCATCTTTTCCTCTTTCTACTCTCCTGATGCTGCCAAGTAACTCTTGATGCTTCTCTCTTCTGCCCCATCCATGGCTTCTGTTTCCTCCTTTCTCCTTGAGTAAATCTCTGCCTTTAAGTCACTCTCTGCTTTGAAACTTTCTCTGTATATTTTACCACCAAACACTCCAAGTCAAAGGAGCTGGTGGATTCCTTTCATCATAATCAAATGTGAATTCTCTCCTGGTAGGTGGAGGCCTCATGAGAGGCCACCTTAATTCAGAGTCTGTTGGCCAGTCTACAGGAGACTGCTCAGGATCCATCTTTCACCAGTCACCTGTGGTCTAGTGCTCAGGATTATATGATACAAAACACCTCTTTCCCCAGCTTTCCCTCTTTAGGTGGCAGGCGCTGGCTTAATGTTCCCTAACAAAAGGCAGCGTGGCATAAGAGAGCTGTAAGTCAGGAGAATAGAGGCAGCATTCCCATTTTTGCTATTAAGTAGTGAAAGAAGTAGTAAAAGACAGGTTATTGACTATCTTGGGTGTCTTAGCTTGAGTTCTGCAGAAGCAAATTCTGAGACAGGGATGCGGGTACAAACTGTTTATTTGGGAGGTGGTCCCAGGAAGCCACAGGTGAGGCTTGGGGAAGTGAGGAGGACATCCAATAAGGGGTACTGTAATGAGCAGGTTACTTCTGAGGGGAACTGGGGCTCCACTCCCCAGAGTTATGTATAGAGAATATTCAGAATTGTTTGCCTAAGAGGCAGGGAAAGTGAAGTCTTAACTCCTGGATCCTTTGGGAATCAGGAAGCTGGACATTGGCTCCTGGGTACTTCTGGCCCTTCTGGGTCAAGAGTGCTTTTCATCAGAGTCTTGGGAAGCAGCTCATTTCTTGGAACCATTTGTTGCAGTCTCAGGGAGAATCCAGTGGGTATGGGGGGTAGGGGAGGCTGGCTACTGTAAGGCTTAGCTGACCTCTCTTGTTCTGTATCCTGACTGCTCTAGCTCTCAAGAGATCAATTCTCTGTAGATCTTAGAGATGGGCTTGGGCTGAGAAAAAGTAAGAGAAGAGTGGAGTGAATCCAGCTTCAAGACTCCCAATACAACAAACACATAAGATCATTTAGAATGGCTGCAGCTGTGATTCAATTTGGATATCTCATAGTGGAGGCAATAGTAAAGTCGCTTATGGCAGATCCAAGCAATGAATCCTTCTGCAGCCATCCAAATTAAAAAGTGTATTCAATAACATGGGAAAGTTAAAGGGAAACAAAAACAGAAAAAAGGAAGCACACCCATTTTCACTGGAGTGAATCTGTGGATCTTTCTGGATGTGCGGAACAGAGATGCTTAGAAGTCCTCCAGCTCTTCGAAGCTCACATAAAATGAGTCACTCTCACAAGGGCTCCAAGCGCATATCTTAGTCTACAGACATGTCCCGTTCCATCATTTGGAAAGGAGACTTAAGTTGTGCTCCGACAGGGCAGGTTATGACTGGGTCCTTGGAGACTATAGGAACCCCTGGATCTCAGCAGGTGAGGTCTTGGCATCTCAGCCTCTCTCTCCAGGTTCCTGCCTGAAAACAGCCAGAGCCCAGAAGCTGGAAGCAGCTATGAGTCTGGACGTAGAGTCTGTCTATTGCCTCAGCTTCTCTGTGGAATAAAATAATCAACAAGTGTCCAACCGTTAGGCTGTGACCCTGCTCAGAGTGAAGATCTAAATACCCCTCCACCTCTCTTCTCAGGCGACAGTCCTCTCAGCAGTGCTATCTCAAAGACCTGGTATTATCAGATCAAATTAAACCAAAGTGGAAACAAAATTCTTCTCTTTTCCCTGCTTTATAGATGGACTACTTTTTAAAATATTTATCTGGCTGTGCCAGGTCTTAGCTGTGGCACTTGGAATCTTGATCCTCATTGTGGTGTCTTTAGTTGTGGCATGGGAACTGTTAGTTGCAGCCTACGGGATCTAGTTCCCAAATCAGGGGTCAAACCCCACATTGGCAGCTTGGATTTTTAGCCACTGGACCACCAGGGGAGTTCCTCAGTGAACATTTTCATAGAATTGCAAGTCAGTCTGCGTTTGGAGCCATAGCTGCTTTTCATGCTTGTGCCCTGGTCAAAGTTTTCTTTTTCTTTTTTTTAATAAAGAGAGCCTGCAGTGCAAGGCTTAACAAGAGAGAGGGAGGCAAGAACAGAAAGGCATTGGAGGATGGAGGTCAAGGATAGCAGGTCACAGACAACCAAACAAGAGCAGATTTGCCTTTGTTTACATTGCCAAAGGGGAAAAATTAACTTGATGGAAAGGGTAATTAAGCATTTCTTTTCTCATCATGGTCCAACCCGGTTTCATATCCAGCTGTTCTGTTTCACGTTGTGATGCTCCTTCCTGGAGTCACAGAATGAAAGACAGCCAGTGTGTCACTGATGTCACACTGCACCACTTCCCGCACTGTTACCCTTTACTTTATAAATAGGGAAAATCTGTGTAAAACCTCAAGTAGGCAGATAGCAAGTGAAGAGTAGAAAGGTTTACGGAGTTGTTGTCTGGAAGGAAGAGATAATCTGAACAATTCAGCAGATTAGCATTAAAAAATGTTTAAGATGGATTATCTGCCTAGACACCCTCAGGTCCTAAGACACTGAAACTGAGATTATATAAAGTGAATGGAGTTTCTAGTTGTACATCTGGAATCACACCCCCAGACTAGTGCCCATCCACTCATGATCAGTTCTCTAATTTGCTTATTTTTGCAAAAACAAGTCGCAGAACAAGCTGGTTTACCCAGGTGTACCATTTGGAATATGGAATATGTTTTCTAACAGAAACAGCTAGGGGCTTCCCTGGTGTCCAGTGGTTTGAGACTCCACATTTCCACCGCAGGAGACATGGGTTCCATCCCTGGTGAGGAACTAAGCTCCCACATGCCACAGGGTGTTGCCAAAAAAAAAGAAATGAAGTTAATAGACACAATGGTATTTCTCTCCTCTGTGTCTCAAAGACTCTTAGTACCTAGATTCCGCAACTCTGGGAATGATTCTCCACCTTTTAATGGGGGTTAATGAGAACATAATGGAGACAAATGACTAACCATAGCTCAGCTGCCACTGCTCAGAGCAACATCCTGTCCTGTGTACCCGATTCCTTTTCAGGCAAATACAGTCCAGCCTGTATATCCAGCATCACAGGCCCCACACACAGTTCAGAGCCTTGCCATTTGAATCCCCTGGAAACATATTACAGGATATATTTTTCCTGTATGTATGGAGGTTTCATCACTGCAAAGCTTCAAGGAGACCCTAATCGGCTGTAGAGACTCTAGTTTATTGTGAATGATCACACTGTTCATCTGGAAGAGAAACTACTTTATTCCAATTGCTTCACACATTAAACCAGCTATTCAAAGGAACAGGCCAGGATAAATGTTTTCCTTGGTTTAATCAGTTTACAAGAGTCAAAGAACATCCTGATGATTCAAAAGACTGTTCTATACATCTGTGTCTCTTTTGCTCTCTCGCATACAGGGTTATCATTACCATCTTTCTAAATTCCATATATATGCGTTAGTATACTGTATTGGTGTTTTTCTTTCTGGCTTACTTTACTCTGTATAACAGGCTCCAGTTTCATCCACCTCATTAGAACTGATTCAAATGTATTCTTTTTAATGGCTGAGTGATACTCCATTGTGTATAGGTACCACAGCTTTCTTATCCATTCATCTGCTGATGGACATCTAGGTTGCTTGCATGTCCTGGCTATTATAAACAGTGCTGCGATGAACATTAGGGTACATGTGTCCCTTTCAATTCTGGTTTCCTTGGTGTGTATGCCCAGCAGTGGGATTGCTGGGTCATAAGGCAGTTCTATTTCCAGTTTTTTAAGGAATCTCCACACTGTTCTCCATAGTAGCTGTACTAGTTTGCATTCCCACTAACAGTGTAAGAGGGTTCCTTTTCTCCACACCCTCTCCAGCATTTATTGCTTGTAGACTTTTGGATTGCTGCCATTCTGACTGGCGTGAAATGGTACCTCATTGTGGTTTTGATTTGCATTTCTCTGATAATGAGTGATGTGGAGCATCTTTTCACGTGTTTGTTAGCCATCCATATGTCTTCTTCGGAGAAATGTCTATTTAGTTCTTTGACCCATTTTTTGATTGGGTCGTTTATTTTTCTGGAATTGAGCTGCAGGAGTTGCTTATTATTTTTGAGATTAGTTTTTGTCAATTGCTTCATTTGCTATTATTTTCTCCCATTCCGAAGGCTGTCTTTTCACCTTGCTTATAGTTTCCTTTGTTGTGCAGAAGCTTTTAATTTTAATTAGGTCCCATTTGTTTATTTTTGCTTTTATTTCCTGCATTCTGGGAGGTGGGTCATAGAGGATCCTGCTGTGATTTATGTCAGAGAGTGTTTTGCCTATGTTCTCCTCTAGGAGTTTTATAGTTTCTGGTCTTACATTTAGATCTTTAATCCATTTTGAGTTTATTTTTGTATATGGTGTTAGAAAATGATCTAATTTCATTCTTTTACAAGTGGTTGACCAGTTTTCCCAGCACCACTTGTTAAAGAGATTGTCTTTTCTCCATTTTATATTCTTGCCTGCTTTGTCAAAGATAAGGTGTCCATAGGTGCGTGGATTTATCTCTGGCCTCTGTGGGAGAGGGCGAGGGTGGGATGATTTGGGAGAATGGCATTGAAACATGTATAATATCATATAAGAAACGAATCACCAGTCCAGGTTTGATGCAGAATACAGAATGCTTGGGGCTGGTGCACTGGGACAACCCAGAGGGATGGTACAGGAAGGGAGGTGGGAAGGGGGTTCAGGATGGGGAACACATGTACACCTGTGGTAGATTCATATTGATGTATGGCAAAACTAATACAGTATTGTAAAGTAAAAATAATAATAAATAAATAAATGGTAAATGGTTAAAAAAAATCCTGATGATTGTGTTTCTGTGTGACTTCATGTCAAGCCAAGGCACTCATGTGAGGAGACTTACACATTACAGAGTGAGAATATTTTATGTGTAGGTGTTCATGAACGGTATTTATTTTGTTCGGACCCAGTAGAACTTTTGCACCCAAATGACCTCTTGCCTCTACTCTCAATAGTAGGCAGGGACCTCCTCTCTTACTAGATGAATTTAGTTCACCTCCTGTCTTGGAAATGTTCTCAACGACAGTTAACCATCCATTCACAAAGTGTTTTTTGACAGCTGAATTATCTTCCTCATTTATTAAATATATCTCCATATGGTTTTGAGTTATTTGCTCAAATCAAATCTTCCTTAAGAATTCAAGAATTGCCATCACTGATGAATTTATGGATGGACATCAAATTCTATAGCTCCTCAATTATAGTACTAAAAATCGTTCATAAAATGGCAGTGTCACTGGCATTATACATTTCTATAGTTGTTTTTAACCTTGTTGGGGTCATATATCCCCATAAGAATATGACAGAAGCTCTCTCCTCCCAGAAAAAATGGACATATGAATATAAGCACACATTTGCATATCATTTCAAAAAGGTTTGTGGTCCCCTAGAGTATATTTAGTGATGTTGTAGGGTTAACAGCTTTTGTTCTAAGGGGACATTTTCAAAAGAAAGAATATTTATTTTGATTTATAGTCTAGATATGTTGATTAAAAAATTCAATAGTATCATCATTTATCATCACAGCTTAAATCTATACGTGTACTAGCCTGTGTAGACATGTGTGATTGACTGCATTAAAAATGACCTACTGTTTAGAATTTTTGTCTTTAGAACTTTGGCTTGGCTATTCAATTTAATATTTGCATTTGAAAAAATTGTCTAATAGGACATTGACCTTAAGGATTTTGCAAGTCACGATCTACGTATAAAATTTAATTCAAATTCTTTATTAAAATAACATTGACTGAATCTTGTAATTAGGTGATAACTCTTCTACATTTTTTGAACACTACCAAAAGATAATTTTTAGAATTAAGTAAAATGTGAATCCAAGGTGATTCAAGAACTTAGTATAATAAATAGCAAAACAAAAACAACAAAAAAAGAATTTAGTATATACAACTAGCGTTTTCATGGTAGTTTATGGAAGTTACAAAGGAAAAATAACCTCTTTTAATGACTATATACTGGATTTATTTTCCCTTTTTGATTATGAATAATGACTTTATATGCACTTAGAGTGCAGGTTTCATCACCTCCAAAGCAGAAAAGCTCCACTGTCATTTCAAACCTTTGACTATGTGTAATGTAATAGGAGCCATGGTTTAAAACATTCAGGATCAAATTTAGTCTTGTGGAATTCATGAGACTGGAAATTCACATAGCTCTTTGAATAGAAAAACTGGTGGGAACAATCTTCCATAGCCACCTGGTTTTTTGTGCGTGCTGTATGAACTTATACTTTCTATCTTCCTTTATTACTGTAAGTAAAACAGATGTGCATACGTGAAAGCATTTCTGAAAAAAAAGACTCACATACAAGACAAGACGAACTTGTGGCTTTGGTGATGGGTCATGTGATGTGAAATCTTTGTCATCACATAAAAACATGTATTTCACACAGAATATATTCAAACATTGTATTTCTAGGATGCATAGTTCTTTATATATTTTATTTCCAAAATCAGGGCATATCTTTAAAATTTAGAGTGTGTTATAGTTCATTTGGTCTCATTTTTTAAATTCTACACAAAATAATAGAGCAAATAACTGATGCTGTCTTGGATTCAATGAAATACATTAGAGCACATAAGATCAGAAAGTGCCTTAGCAATGTTGTAGCAGCTTCTCAAGGAAATTGAAATTTAAGGGTCATTTAACTTGCCAAAGACACAGATTTTGGTGACAAAATCAGCATAATCTAGTATGTAATTTTTTAAATACTTTCACCCATTGTATGTGACTCATAGTATGGTTAACTTATAAACTCACTGTAAATCACTTTTCAAAAGACTATTTCCTAGGTCATATTTGGTTTATGAAACATAATAATTATGTAAATTATAAAGTTTAGTGAATTATTCTTAAGTATAAATGAATAAATTTTAACTGCATACAGAATCTTGGATAATTTTGAAAGAAATGAGTGTTGTACCAGAGTACATATCAAATGATACCATTTTCTATAAACTAGTTAAACTAAAACACTTTCAAAAATAAATTTAGCCTGGTCCATATAGTACCTTTTTAAAACTGTTCATTTGCAGTGTTCATGTGGAAAAAGTATTCAAATGATGTTTTTTAATTCACGTGTTAGTTTCAAAATTAAAAAGGCGTATTTTAATGGGAGCTAGTTTAAAACAGTTTGATTTGAGTGAGATAACAGTTTGGGAAATGTGTCCGTGCTAAAGCTTTGCTTCCAAATTTGGACTTTGAAACTTATTGTCAGTCTCAGAAAGAAATAAGAAGCTGGGCAGATAATTAAACATTTGCCTCGGGGGAATTATTTGCATTTAATTAAAACCATACACTTTGGGTGTATACTTGCTTCACTGGTTATTAAATCTGAATCATATGTTAACTACCCAGGTTTCTCACTTGTCCATCAAATGTTGCTAGTGGCAAGTTGGAGAAAAAAACTTTCTCATCATATTCCAAATCATATTGTTTGTTTGAAGCTGTCTCCTTGTTTGGGGGTAGTGGGGACAAAAAAGTAGGTAAGAGAAACAAGAATGATTTATTTTAGATTCCAACTGATTCTGCTCTGTTAGGGGTTAAAACACAACTCAGGAGCATGAACTCAGTAGAGAAACCATTTGTCAGTAACAGACGCACTGCCATCCTCTGCTCTCTCCACGGCCACACGCATACAAGATTAGCTCATGGCTTTTTGGTATCTTTGGATCGCATTTAACCTCCAAAATCACTGCAGATGGTGACTGTAGCCAAGAATTAAAAAGACGCTTATTCCTTGGAAGAAAAATTATGACCAACCTAGATAGCATATTAAAAAGCAAAGACATTACTTTGTCAACAAAGGTCCATCTAGTCAAGGCTGTGGTTTTTCCAGTGGTCATGTATGGATGTGAGAGTTGGACTATAAAGAAAGCTGAGCACCGAAGAATTGATGCTTTTGAACTGTGGTGTTGGAGAAGACTCTTGAGAGTCCCTTGGACTGCAAGGAGATCCAACCAGTCCATCCTAAAGGAAATCAATCCTGAATGTTCACTGAAAGGACTGATGTTGAAGCTGAAACTCCAATACTTTGGCCACCTGATACGAAGAGCTGACTCATTTGAAAAGACCCTGATGCTGGGAAAGATTGAAGGTGGGAGGTGAAGGGCATGGCAGAGGATGAGATGGTTGGATGGCATCACCAACTCAATGGACATGAGTTAGTAAACTCTGGGAGTTGGTGATGGATGGGGGCCTGGTGTGCTGCAGCCCATGGCATCGCAAAGAGTCAGACATGACTGAGCGATTGAACTGAATTGAACTGAACCACAAGAAAAATATAGATTGTAACCTCTTTGAGGGCAGAGATTTGTTGTTTTGTTCATTGTTGACTCCCCAATATCAAGAACCATGTCTGACGTAGAGTTGGCGCTTAATAAATATTTGTGGAACGAATGAAAGATTTATTTTATGTCATTCTACTGATCTACTCATGTGCTCTTTCCGGTGATTTTTGAAGAGCCTCCAGAAAAGTCTCAAACATCCAACAGGGGACCATTTCTAGCTTTGCAAGAGTCCATAAGTCACTGGAATCCTTTTAGCCACGTTATTTCCTGTAAAGTGCATCATATGATTTTAGGAAAAAAAAAAAAAGTGAACTTATACTGATCCCACATTCAAATTTGCTACACAAGGGAGAGGGTGAAGTTGCACAGGACAGAAGGTCTGTGCTCCCCCTTTGCTATTGTTCTTCTTGTATAGTTCCTGAGGAAGGTGATTTTGATTACCGCTGGATTTCAAAGCTCTACATCCAGCCTTTTCAAGGACTCAAGGCTCCCATATATGCACAATGACAATAATGGAAGCATTAAGGACATTAAAATTATATTCCTTTAATCTTCTCTATTTTGCTTCCTTTCATATCGTTCTGTACAATTCTCCTAAGACTTTCACTGATGCGTAAAGCCTGCTTATATTTTCTTCTTTGTTGTAAAAAAGATGTTCCAACTGAATCCTTACAATTTTTACCTTGTAAACTTTGTGAAGACATCATATGTAGTACTTTAAGAAAAGCTTATTTATTGATGAAGATATTTAAGCATTTTAATGATATTATTTTTTAAATAATAAAAATTGCCCCCCAAACATGTATCTGTTCTTTGAGTTCTGGAAGCTGCTGTATTTCCTGGTTAAAAACACTGACTAAAGGTTTTGTTTGTTTGTTATGTCAGATTCTGCAGAGGATGACAATATAACAAAAGACAGTGAAGCAACAGATCATTCTGTGTGTGACCAAGAGCATCCCAGTGGTAAGTTGTGGGACTTGTTTGTTTTCTGCTAAGGAATATTACATTTTATAAAACCCAGATTTTAGTTCCTCTGGAATCTTGAACAACTCTGAGATTTAGGGATGCCTACCCTCCACACAGCCAAAAATTGGTGAACAACTTTATAGTCAGCTGTCTGTATCTGTAGTTCCATGTCCAGTGATTCAACCAACCGCAGACTGTGTTGTACTATACTACATATTTGTTGAAAACAAAGTTACCTATATGTGGCCTGCACAGTTCAAACTTGTATTGCTCAAGTGTCAACTTATTTCATTAGTGCCAGATATCAGCTGATGGGTCAGTCAGTCAGTTCAGCTGCTCAGTCATGTTCAACTCTTTGCAACCCCATGGACTGCAGCACTCCAGGCTTCCCTGCCCATCAACAACATCCAGAGCTTCTTCAAACTCATGTCCATTGAGTCAGTGATGCCATCCATCTCATCCTCTGTCATCCCCTTCTCCTCCTGATTGGTAGCTGCCACATTTAGAAGGGGTGTTTGCTCTCCACAGTCCTCTCACTAATTTTGTACCAAGCTGGCTTCATTTATTTTTGTCACCTGATTGAGGTCTATAGGCATTGGATTTGCAACTGCTGAAAAGAAAATATGATACCAGTGAGAATAAATGTGAAATATGGAGACAGTAGATCCAAGAGATTAAATTTGTAACTCCTTGGAATACCAAGAAAAGATAATAGAACAAACAGAAATGAAGCCATCTTTAAAAAAAAAAGAAAAAATATTTTCCTAATGCAAACCAGTTCCTCCGCCCAAAGCACAAGAGTACATGTTATATTTACATTCCATTACAAAGGTAATGGAAACTCATATGAGAACAGAAACCTACAAATCCTCATGGAATTTCTGAAGATCAATAATAAAGGAAGGCTTTTAAAGCATTTTGGAAATTCAAAATCAGTTTATAACTAAAATCACCAAAATCAAATTAGCCTTAGACTTCTTCCACAATTCTAAATTCTAAAAAAAAAAAAAAAGAAAGAAAGAAAAGAAACATAAAAATGGAGTAACATTTCTAGAGCTCTAATGGACACTGCATCTATATTTAGTAAAGTTATTATTCATGCATGAAGTCAAGAGTAATGTTTTCTTAGGAATAGAAAGATTAAGAAAACGTGCTACCTAAAGTATCCTTTCTGAAGAAACTAACAAAAAGCCTATGCAAAAACAATAAATACAGAAAGAAAGGAAGCATTCAAGACTGAGAAAGGCACAGTTGGAAAGGACTATGTGATAAGAGACTCATTTAAATGTATGAAAATGTTGGAATAATTGTTTCAAAATTAGTATCAAAAGAGCTTACTTAAATGATTGCTTTTACCTTTGAAAATTATATTTTTTTAATGAGAAAGAAAAAGGAGGAGACAGTTTTTCTTTCAGCAATGAGAGACTAAATAATATAGACCATTACTCTGACTGGACAACCTGGACTACACACACACACACACACACACACATATATCTTTATATATATATATGAATGAATATAGAGAGATAGAATTTGAAACTATTTTCACCTTAGGGAATTTGCTGATTCTGCAAAAGGCATCTTAAGTCCCACTGCTCAAAAGGACCCTGGTAATGTGATATTTTGGGTTGAAACACCAAAGATGTATATCTCTGCAGGAAAGATGAAACAGATATAGATCAGCCTTCTGAGAGATTGCTGCCCAGCTTTAAATCGTCTCAATCCCCAAATTAAATTGAGATCAACCCAGATTACCAGTCCCTCTAGGTACATGAGAAAAGCAAATGTAAATTATTTACTAGATGAAAGAAAGAAAGAGTATTGTAAATGCCAGAAAATAGCCAGAAAAAAATAAAGAAACAAGGTAACATGTAAAACAGTCAAGAGTAGGGAACCCACTTGAGCTGAAAATATTAGTGTTCTAAACCCAAAGTATAAAACACAAAGACCATGCAAACCAGTTCCTCCACTGACAAGACAAGATTGAAAATTTTAGCTGAGAACTGAGAATTCAAAAGAGAAAAAGAAAAAGTCTAGAAGTAAAAGATGCCACTCTAAAATGAAGAATTCAGTGAATAGGTTTATGACTTATTAGATGCAAATGAGGGCTTGCCTCATAGCTCAGTTTGTAAAGAACCTGCCTGCAGTGCATGAGACCCGGGTTCAATTCCTGGGTCAGGAAGATCCCTTGGAGAAGGAAATGGAAACCCACTCCAGTATTCCAGAATTTGTGAACTAGAAGTTAGGTCAGAACAATATATCTGAACTAAAAAACAGGAGAGAAAGAATGGCAAAGTAAAAAAGGGAAAAGATGTGCAGGATAAAATGACAAAGTCTATTGCACATATAATTGGAATCCTGGAGAGAAAGGAGAGAGGGAATTGGACAGAGAAAATATCTGAAGAAATTTTGGTGAGAAATTTCCTACAACGAGAAGGGATATTAAGTCACATGTTCCAAAAGTCCTTTGAACTCCAAGCAGAATAATTCCAAAATCATCATAGTAAAATTGCTGAAAGCCAGTGATAAACAGAACATCCAAAAGCAGTCGTCAGACAATTAGACCGATAGCTGACTTTTCAGAAGACACGATGGAAATAAAAAGACAATACAAAAGAGTCACTGCCACCTAAGAACTCTAAGCCCAGAGAAAAATGTATGTTTCAAGGATAAAGGTTTGGACTTCCCTGGTGGTCCTATGGTTAAAACTCTGTGCTCCCAATGCAGGGAGCCTGGGTTCGACCCCTGGCCAGGGAACTAGGTCACACACACCACAACTAAAAACCTCACATGCCAGCAACTAAGACCTGGCACAGCCAAATAACTATTAAAAAAAAAAAAAAGAATAAAGGTTAATTAACATATCTGAGCAAGCAAGGAAATGTGCATCACCAGAAAATTCTGGTGTTCTTCAGGTAGGAGGATATTGATGACAAAAGGAATTATAAAATGACAGAAGGAATTATAAGCAAGGCAAATGGTAGTTACTGGATAAGTCTAAACGAACAGTGATGATACAAATCAATGATGATTATAATAAGAATAGTGTATTGTGGAAGTTAAGATAGACTTAGAGTCAAAATGCATTGCAATAATGGCATTTATTAGGATGAGATAAATTAAAGTATGCTAATATTTTTCCATTGTCATGGAAAACAGGAGCACCAATTCATATTAAAATTTGGTAAATCTCAGTGATGCCTGAGAGTTAAAAATGAGGTAAGCCCTGCAGTTGTCCCCAATGACTGGAGAGACTTTGCAGGCCACAGTGCACAGTCCAGCAGACTTCCTGAGTTGAGGAAAGAGCTGAGTGATGGAAAGCCAAGCATCTAGCATTTCCCAGGTGGAGTCCTGAAGAAGGGAGAGCTCCACACAGGAAACACTCTAGAGACCTTAGAGTGTGTGCATGCTAAGTTGCTTCAGTCATGTCTGACCTTGTGTGACCCTGTGGACTGTAGTCCACCAGGCTCCTCCATCTATGCCTTCCTGCAAGGGATCTTCCTGAACTGGCATCTCTTATGTCTACTGCATTGGCAGGCAGGTTCTTTACCACTGGTGCCACCTGGGAAGTGCAGAGACCTACAGAGGGAATCCTTTAAGTCTTCAGCGGAGTATTGATCTGCACGTGTGTGAGAGACTGGGTAAACCACATGAAAGGATTTGAGGTCCTGATATCCGGGGCTTCCACAAGGGTGAGAGGGTGCCTGTTCCCACTAGCCAGACTGGAAAACCTTAGAATGCATATGGGGCTCAGAAGGGGTTTGCCTCAGTAGCGGAGCAAAACTAGCAATACACCAAATACTGCTCTTGTCCTGTGCAAGCCAGCTTCAAAACGAGACTGTAAAGGATCAAACTGTTTCTAAACAACTTAACTTATCCTCAAATGAAACTCAAGAACATCTATAAAACTAGAAACATACTTCACATCCAACAGAGTAATCAACAAAATGACTGGGCATGAAAAGAAGTATTGGGAGACAACTCTCCTTGTGCTTCTTGTGTTTCTGCCTGTTTTATGGGCAGAGAGTGTGAATGCCTTTGTTTTGGCCAGTTTTTTCAAGGACGTTTGTACAGGCATACCTCTGAGATATTGTGGGTTGTGTTCCAGACCACCACAAGAAGGGAATATGACAATAAAGCCAGTCACATGAATTTTTTGGCTTCCCAATACATGTGAAAGTTGGGTTACACAATACTGTTGTCTATTAATTGTGCAATAACACCAGGTCTAAAAAAAAAAGCAATACATATACCTTAACTAAAAAATATTGCTAAAAACTGCTAGCTATCATCTGAGTCTTTGATGAATCATGACCTTTTTGCTGGTGGAGTGTCTCACCTTGATGTGAGCCTTGATGCCGAGGCTGCTGGCTGATCAGAGTAGTGGTTGCTGAAGCCTGGAGCAGCTGTGGTAATTTCTTAAAAGAAGACAACAATGAATTTTTCCACATCATTGACTTTCATGGACAATTTCGCTGTAGCATGCAGTGCTGTTGGATACCATTTTACCCACAGTAGAACTTCTTTCAAAATTGGACTCAATCCTCCCAAACCCTGTCACTGCTTTCTCAGCTAAGTTTGTGTAATGTTCTAAACCCTTTGCTGTCATGTCAACAATCTTTTTATACCATCTTTACCAGAATTTGATTCCATCTCAAGAAGTTACTTTCTTTGCACATCCATAAGAACTGCTCATCTGCTAAGGTTTTATCCTGGAGTGGCAGCAATTTGGTCACATCTTTAGGCTCCACTTGTAATTCTAGTTCTCTTGCTGTTTCTACCACATCTACAGTTACTTCCTTCCCTAAAATCTTGAAACCCTCTAAGTCATCCGTGAGTGTTGGAATCAACTTCTTCCAAATTCCTGTTAATGTTGATATTTTGACCACTTCCCATGAATCATGAATGTTTCCTAATGGCTTTTCAAAGGGCAAATCCTTCCCAGGTTTTCAATTTATCTTGCCCAGATCCATCAGAGAAATAACTATCTATGGCAACTGTAGCCTTATGCGATATATCTCTTAAATAATAGGACTTGAAAGCTGAAATTATTCCTTGATCCATCGGTTGCAGAAGGGATATTGTGTTAACAGGTATGAAAACAATATTAATCTCACTGTACATCTCCATCAGTGCACTTGGGTGACCAAATGCATTGTCAATGAGCAGTAATATTTTGAAAGGAATCTTTTTTCTAAGCAGTAGGTCTCAACACTGGGTCTGAAATTTTCAGTAAAGCTTGTTATGAACAGATACACTCTGTCATCTAGGCTTTGTTTTTCCATATATAGAGTGTAGGCAGAGTAGTAAATTAAGCCTAATTTTTAAGCATCCTAGGATTTTCAGAATGACAAATGAGTATTGGCTTTACCATCTGCATTAGCCCCAAACAAGAGAGTCAGGTTGTCCTTTGAAGCCTTGAGGCCAGGCACTGACTTCTCCTCTCTAGCTATGAGTCCTAAATGGCATCTTCTTCCAATAGAAGGCTGTTTTGTCTACATTGAAAAGCTATTGTATATTGTAGCCACCTTCATAAATATCTTAGCTAGATCTTCTGGTTACCTTGATGCAGCTTCTACATCAGCACTTGCTGCTTCACCTTGTTCTTCTATGTTATGGCAGTGGATTCTTTCCTTAAACCTCATAAACCAGTCTCTGCTACCTTCAAACCTTTCTTTTGCAGTCTCCTCACCTCTCTCAGCCCATACAGAATGGAAGACAATCAGAGCATTGCCCTGGGTTAGGCTCTGACTTTAGAGAATGTTGTGGCTGGTTTGATCTTCTAACCAGACCACCCAGACTTTCTCCATATTGGCAATAATCTATTTTTTTAATCATTTGTGTGTTTACTGGAGAAACACTTTGAATTTACTTTAAGAACTTTTCTTTTGCCTTCACAACTTAGCTAACTGCTTGGTGCAAGACACCTAGCTTTTAGCCTATGTTAGCTTTTGATATGCCTTCCTCACTAAGCTTAATCATTTCTAGATTCAACTAAAGACCTATATATAGAAAACTATAAAACACTGATGAAAGAAATCAAAGAGAACACTAATAGATGGAGAAATATACCATGTTCATGGATCAGAAGAATCAATATAATGAAAATGAGTATACTACCCAAAGCAATCTATAGATTCAATGCAATCCCTATCAAGCTACCAATGGTATTTTTCACAGAGCTAGAACAAATAATTTCACAATTTGTATGGAAATACAAAAAACCTCGAATAGCCAAAGCAATCTTGAGAAAGAAGAATGGAACTGGAGGAATCAATGTGCCTGACTTCAGGCTCTACTTCAAAGCCACAGTCATCAAGACAGTATGGTACTGGCACAAAGACAGAAATATAGATCAATGGAACAAAATAGAAAGCCCAGAGATAAACCCACACACCTATGGACACCTTATCTTTGATAAAGGAGGCAAAAATATACAATGGAGTAAAGACAATCTCTTTAACAAGTGGTGCTGGGAAAATTGGTCAACAACTTGTAAAAGAATGAAACTAGATCACTTTCTAACACCACACACAAAAATAAACTCAAAATGGATTAAAGATCTAAATGTAAGACCAGAAACTATAAAACTCCTAGAGGAGAACATAGGCAAAACACTCTCCGACATAAATCACAGCAGGATCCTCTATGATCCACCCCCCAGAATTCTGGAAATTAAAGCAAAAATAAACAAATGGGATCTAATCAAAATTAAAAGCTTCTGCACAACAAAGGAAAATATAAGCAAGGTGAAAAGACAGCCTTCTGAATGGGAGAAAATAATAGCAAATGAAGCAACTGACAAACAACTAATCTCAAAAATATACAAGCAACTTATGCAGCTCAATTCCAGAAAAATAAATGACCCAATCAAAAAATGGGCCAAAGACCTAAATAGACATTTCTCCAAAGAAGACATACGGATGGCTAACAAACACATGAAAAGATGCTCAACATCACTCATTATCAGAGAAATGCAAATCAAAACCACAATGAGGTACCACTTCACACCAGTTAGAATGGCTGCGATCCAAAAGTCTACAAGCAATAAATGCTGGAGAGGGTGTGGAGAAAAGGGAACCCTCTTACACTGTTGGTGGGAATGCAAACTAGTACAGCCACTATGGAGAACAGTGTGCAGATTCCTTTTAAAATTGCAAATAGAACTGCCTTATGACCCAGCAGTCCCACTGTTGGGCATACACACCAAGGAAACCAGAATTGAAAGAGACACGTGAATCCCAATGTTCATCACAGCACTGTTTATAATAGCCAGGACATGGAAATAACCTATATGTCCATCAGCAGACGAATGGCTAAGAAAGCTGTGGTACATATACAAAATGGAGTATTACTCAGTCATTAAAAAGAATACATTTGAATCAGTTCTAATGAGGTGGATGAAACTGGAGCCTATTATACAGAGTGAAGTAAGCCAGAAAGAAAAACACCAATACAGTATGCTGCATCTGCTAAGTTGCTTCAGTCATGTCCGACTCTATGCGACCCCATAGATGGCAGCCCACCAGACTTCCCCATCCCTGGGATTCTCTAGGCAAGAACACTGGAGTGGGTCGCCATTTCCTTCTCCAATGCATGAAAGTGAAAAATGAAAGTGAAGTTGCTCAGTCGTGTCCGAGTCTTTGCAACCCCATGGACTGCAGCCTACCAGGCTCCTCCATCCATGGGATTTTCCAGGCAAGAGTACTGGAGTGGGGTGCCATTGCCTTCTCTGCCAATACAGTATACTAATACATATATATGGAATTTAGAAAGATGGTAATGATAACCCTGTATGCGAGACAGCAAAAGAGACACAGATGTTTAGAATGGACTTTTGGACTCTGTGGGAGAAAGAGAGGGTGGGATGATTTGGGAGAATGGCATTGAAACATGTATACTGTCATGTAAGAAATGAATCGCCAGTCTATGTTCGATACAGGATACAGGATGCTTGGGGCTGGTGCACGGGGATGATCCAGAGAGACGATATGGGGTGGGAGGTGGGAGAGGAGTTCAGGATGGGGAACTCATGAACATCTGTGGCATATTCATGTCAATGTATGGCAAAACCAATATAGTATTGTAAAGCAAAATAAAGTAAAAATAAAGATTAAAAAAAAAATAAAGTGAGAGATGTATGACCCTTCCTTTTACTTGAACACTCAGACCATTGTAGGGTTATTAATTGCCCTACGTGACAAGATGCAGGAAAGTATGACCTATAGGGGAAGCTGCTAAGTCGCTTCAGTCTTGTCCAACTCTGTGTGACCCCATAGACGGCAGCCCACCAGGCTCCCTCATCCCTGAGATTCTCCAGGCAAGAACACTGGAGTGGGTTGCCATTTCCTTCTCCAGTGCATGAAAGTGAAAAGTGAAAGTGAAGTTGTTCAGTCACATCTGACTCTTAGCAACCCCATGGACTGCAGTCCACCAGGTTCCTCCATCCATGGGATTTTCCAGGCAAGAGTGCTGGAGTGGGTTGCCATTGCCTTCTCCTTATAGGGGAAGAGATAACAATTAATAGGAATCAATCCAGAAGTGGCACAGATGGGGTAATAATAGGAAGTGAAAGTGAAGTCACTCAGTCGTGTCCAACTCTTTGCAACCCCATGGACTGTAGCCTACCAGGCTCCTCTGTCTATGGGATTTTCCAGGCAAGAATACTGAAGTGGATTGCCATTTCCTTCTCCAGGAGATCTTCCTGACCCAGGGATTGAACCCGGGTCTCCCACATTGTAGGCAGATGCTTTACCATCTGAGCCACCAGGGAAGTTTCAATAATAGGAAAGAGCATATTAAAAAGTATTAATTGTGTCCCACGTCCTCAAGAAGCTAAAAGAAGGAATTCCATGTTCGTTAGAAACATGGAAAACATAGAAAGATACAATTGAATTTCTAGAGAGGAAAAACAGAGTATTTGAGATGAAAATTATACTTGATAGGAATAATGGCAGGTGAGACAGGGAAGAAGAAAAGATCAGTGAATCTGAAGTTGTAGCTAAAGAAACTATCCAAATCCATACACAGGGAAAATGAATGCCTGAAGGAAATGAAAAGAGCACCAGGGAGCCATGGAACAACTTCGAGTGATTCCAAATATAATAATCATGAATTGGAATCTCTGTAGGCAGATATGGGAAGGGGAGACAGGAAAAAATATTTCAAGTAATAGTGGCTGAAATTTTTCAGAAACTTCATGAAAATGATGAACTCACATGTGCAAGAAATTCTATGACCCCAAAGCACAAGAAACATAAAATTATACTTAAGTACATCATAATCAACTCAGTCAACAGCAGTGATAAGGAAGAAAATCTCAAAAGCAGTCAGATTAAAGAGACAAGTTACCTACAGAGAAACAAATATAAGAATGAAGTACAAAAACTACTAACTACATGGAGCTTCCTCGGCAGTCCACTGGTTAAGACTTTTCCTTCCAATGCAGGGGGAATGGGTTTGATCCCTCCCTGGTCAGGGAGCTAAATTCTACATGCATCATGGCCAAAAAATCAAAACATAAGAATAAATAGAAGCACTACTGTACCAAATTCAATAAAGACTTTAAAAATTGTCCACATCAAAAATATCTTAAAAAAAAATAAAAAAGAAAGAAAGGAAAAAAATTACAAACTAGAATTCCAAGCAAAAAGGTGAATGAATCTTACAAATGTTGTATCTTACAAACCTTAACTAAAGATGGTACAAAAGCATATATGTTGGTACAAAAGCATATATGTTGTACAAGTTCATCTATATCAACTTTGAAAAGCACAGAAAATAACTATGACAGGCAGGGTGTTTATTAAACTTGGGTGACTGGGGATGAGATACTGATTGGGCTGGGGGCTGGGCTGAGAGCTAGAGGATTATCCTAAGAATATGTAGTTTCTCTATCTGCTTTTGATTACTTAATTGGGATCTGCATATTGTTTGTGTACTTTCCTGATTGTATGTTGCATGTTGATAGAAGAGTTAAAAGAGGAAGAAAGAAAGGGAGGAAATAAGGAAAAGAATAAAAAAAGGAAATTTCAGTGCCAAAGTTTGTAAACCAAAAATTCCAGTGTGGAGCAGTGAGTGTTGTCTACAGTGCTGACTTTGACAAAGATAGTAAACAATGAAAAATCCTGCTGTACTCTGGGTTCTGACAATGTCTGTTAGGTTTAAGAATAACCAGAATAACTTTGAAACATTTTATGATAGTTACAAATAGAACTAAATCACAAGAATTAAAGGAATAAATCCNTAACTTTGAAACATTTTATGATAGTTACAAATAGAACTAAATCATAAGAATTAAGGAATAAATCCTCTAAATTCCCCTGAAGATCATACCAAGCATGAGAGTATATTTGGTAATGCAAATAAAAATAATAAGTAATGTTATAACCAAAAAACAATATATGAAAGAGGATGACACAGGCAAATAGTTATGACAGTAAGCATAATTTAGGTTANACTGCCTTTTGAAATATGACTGTATACAGACACATGATTGCATTATAAAATATGTGCACATAGATGTGTATATGCGCTACATGTGTACATAAGCCACACATGTCATCAAAGAGGAAAGTTAGTGGCTAAAGCTGAATATATAAATTTTGACATGATAAAGTGTGTAATCAAAGTCTAAAGAAAAGCTACTAGGAAATGTATTCTCAGCCTAAATGACAATGAACCAATTTTCTTACCCCAAAAATAAAAACTTCATAAATCAATAATAATAATAATGTAAACAACTCAAGAAGAAAATGGGCAAAGGACTCAACTGTAATTCACAAAAGAGAAAATGCAGTCATTGTAAATATGAAGACATGACCTATCTCTTCATTACTTTAAGATGCAAATAAAACATGATTTCCGTATCTTCTTCTGAGTATCAAACATTTAAATAGGATTGAAAGTGCACAGAATTGGTATGAGGAAGGCATCCAAACATGCTCACACACCATTGGTGGGAGATTAAAGGGCATAACCTCTTCATCAGCAATTTTGACAACATGTAATAAAAGGTAAACTGTTTACCCTTTGATCCAAGAGTTATGCATTAAGAATTTATCTTAAAGTAACAGCCACCAAAAGTATAGAGAGAAATATTCACAAAAATGCTCACTGCAGTGCTATGTTTGATGGTGAAAACAAAAGGCAACATCGCAAAATTTGTCCATAACATAGAATATAATGCATCTTATAAAATTTCTGAAGAAATTATAACAACAGTGTAAGCTGCTTATAAAATGTAAACTAAAAAAGAATCAAAATGTAGATTCATTGGAACGCCAGGATACATTTATGTATTTTGTATATTTGTGTATGTATGTGTGTAGATCCTTTTTTTATATTTGGACAAACACAAAGACACACACTTATACAGATACATATATATATATACATATATGTAGGTACATGCACACACATATGCAAGCGAATGATAGCAGTTTACAGTATTAACAATGGCAATCCCTTAGTTGTAAAATTACTGATAATTCCCAATACCTATATTAATTGTTTCTCTGTGAAAACTGCCCTTCTTTTGTAACTACAGGAAATAATTGTAGCAGTAATTTACATTAGAAAGTAAATTTTATTGGCCCTAGAAAGTAAGAAATAGAGGACTAATAGAAAACTAAGAATAACTTAGAAATAATCAAATTTACTTTAACCTAGGTTTAAATTTCATCTTAATCTGGGGTATTTTTAGACATAGTGAAAGTAAAATTTTGACCAATAGCTGCAATCAAGTTTCAAGCTTAACAAAAGGACATAATTTCTATTATCTTTAAGAGACACATCAGAGAAACAAATTCTTTGTTCTTAGGAAGCTCTGAGCATCTAATAATCTATCAATAACAAAGCTATATTGTTGTTGCTATTGTTTAAAAAGTCTACTTACCTACCAAGTAAGTATAGGTTTATCCTCCTCTAGAAATGTTTGACCCTAGACTGATGTTCTCAGACCAATTTTAATGCAAATTAATTAAAGCATTAGCTTGAGCCAAACTTAATTACCAGGCCTCACAAGAAACAATCATGTGATCCAGTTCTAAAGGAAAGTGAATGGATTTTGGATTATCTGTTCTAATGGCCCCCCACCCATTAGTATGGATGATTGAGTTCACTGTATTAAAAATATATGTATAAACTGTGGGATCCTTTATGTTCTTTTGTTTCCTCTGCCAGGAGGGATTAGGGCAAAAGACAGTGGGTAGAATTCAACCAAACTGAATGTAGAGGGGCAAACATAAAGCCTGCCCCATGGGGTCAAGAAAGTGGATGGAATGTGGTATGTCTGAGTGGCTGCAGAGAAAAGCGGATGGACTGGAGCCCCAAAAGTCATCATTACCACACAGCAGGCCTGCGAACAGGGCTCGGCACTCATGCATACCTCCTCCTCCAGCAGCACACCAAATCCTGGCGTGGCTCAGGAAGGAGCAAGTATGAGCATTTCTGGATTTCAAAGCTGAGAACCTCATTTCTTTCCCCCTTTTTCACTACTTTAATTTCAGAATCAATGCAAAGAAATAGAGGAAAACAATAGAATGGGAAATAGAATAGAAAACAATAGAATGGGAAAGACTAGAGATCTCCTCAAGAAAATTAGACATACCAAGGGAAGATTTCATGCAAAGATGGGCACAATAAAGGACAGAAATTGTGTGGACCTAACAGAAGCAGAAGATATTAAGAAGAGGTGGCAAGAATACACAGAACTATACGAAAAAGAGCTTCTCGACCCAAATAATCAAGAATGATGTGATCACACACTTGGAGCTAGACATCCTGGAAAGTGAGGTCAAGTAGGCTTTAAGAAACATCACTACAAACAAAGCTAGTGGAGGTGATAGAATTCCAGTTGAGCTATTTCAAATCCTAAAAGATGATGCTGTGAAAGTGCTGCACTCAATATTCCGGCAAATTTGGAAAACTCAGCAGTGGCCATAGGACTGGAAAACATCTGTTTTCTTTCCAATCCCAAAGAAAGGCAATGCCAAAGAATGCTCAAACTACTGCACAATTGCACTCATCTCACACGCTAGTAAAGTAATGCTCAAAATTCTGCAAGCCAGGCTTCAGTAGTACATGAACCATGAACTTCCAGATGTTCAAGCTGGTGTTAGAAAAGACAGAGGAACCAGAGATCATATTGCCAACATCTGTTGGAGCATTAAAAAGCAAGAAAGTTCAAAAAAAAATGTCTATTTCTACTTTATTGACTATACCAAAGCCATTAATTATGTGGACAACAACAAACTCTGGAAAATTCTTAAAGAGATGGGAATACCAGACCACCTGACCTGCTTCTTGAGAAATCTGTGTGCAGGTCAGGAAGCAACATTAGAAGTGGACATGGAACAACAGCCCGGTTCCAAATAGGGGAAGGAGTATGTCAAGGCTGTATATTGTCACCCTGCTTACTTAACTTACGTGCAGAGCGCATCATGAGAAACTCTGGGCTGGATGAGGCACAAGCTGGAATCAAGATTGCTGGGAGAAAAATCAATAACCCCAGATATGCAGATAACACCACCCTTATGGCAGAGAGTGAAGAAGAACTAAAGAGGCTATTGATGAAAGTGAAAGAGGAGAGTGAAAAAGTTGGCTTAAAGCTCAACATTCAGAAAAGTAAAATCATGGCATGTGGTCCCATCACTTCATGGGAATTAGATGTGGAAACAATGGAAATAGTGACAGACTATTTTGGGAGGCTCCAAAATCACTGCAGATGATGACTACAGCCATGAAATTTAAAGATGCTTGCTCTTTGGAAGAAAAGTTATATCTAACCTAGACAGCTTATTAAAAAGTGGAGATAATACTTTGCTGACAAAGGTCTGTCTAGTCAAAGCTGTGGTTTGTCCAATAGTCATGTATACATTTGAGACTTGGACTATAAAGAAAGTTGAACACTGAAGAATTGATGCTTTTGAACTGTGGTGTTGGAGACGACTCTTGAGAGTCCCTTGGACTTCAAGAAGATCCAACCAGTTCATCCTAAAGGAAATCAGTCCTGAATGTTCATTAGAAAGACTGATACTGAAGCTGAAACTCCAATACTTTGGCTACCTAATGCATAGAACTGACTCATCTGAAAAGACTCTGATGCTGGGAGGGATTGGGGGCAGGAGGAGAAGGGAAGGACAGAGGATGAGATGGTTGGATGGCATCTGACTCGATGGACATGTGTTTGAGTAAGCTCTGGGGGTTGGTGATGGACAGGGAGGCCTGGCGTGCTGCAGTCCATGGGGACGCAAAGAGTCGGACACAATTGAGCAACTGAACTGAACTGAATGTCAGAAAAATGAGAAAGAAGAAAACATATATATTTTTGTCCCAAGAGAAGATTGCATATATGTGGCATCTAGAAAAATGGTACAGATGGACCTATTCATAGGGCAGGAATGGAGACGCAGACAACAGACATGGGTAGACAAGGGTGAGGGGGAATAGAGTCGATGGGATGAACTGTGAGATTGCAATCGACATATACACACAACCATGTGTAAAACAGATGGCTAGTGTCAACCTAGTGTATAGCATGGGGAGCTCAGTTCAGTGCTCTGTGGTGACCTAAAGGGTTGGATGAGGGGAGGCAGTAGGAGGGAGGTCCACGGTGAGGGGAAAGAGAAAAATATGTATACATATAGCTGAGTCACTTTTGTATAGCAGAAGGTAACGCAATGTTGTAAAGCAACTATACCCCACCCACCCAAAAAACAATGAGACAAGTTAAAGGGCAGTGGAGAGAAATAATTCAGAAAGCTTTGCAATGGCCTCTCATCCTCCAAGTGAGTTGACAGTCCTTACTGGTTGCAGAGAAAATCCCTAGTACACATCACAGCCTTAGGCTGCCACCCCAGGTGGTCCCACCCCATCAGCAGTGCCCAGTCCCTGGTGAACTACCATCTTACTATTCCTGATGGACTTTCTCTGAAAATGTATGGCGTACTGGGAGTGGAGACACCCTGCAGTAAAGTGGCTGCTTCTACTCTCTGAATGGCCTGCTCATCCCTGTCACTGCACAAAGGCAGATCACAGAAAATGAGTTAAGTTTCCAGAAAAGACTATGAGGAGTTATGATGGTCAGTTCCCCATGAACAGTGGCAGAGATGGTTGTTGTTCAGTCGTTAAGTCATGTCCAACTCTACAACCCCATGGTCTGCAGAACACCAGGCTTGTCTGTCCTTCACCAACTCCTGGAGTTTGTCAAACTCATGTTCATTGAGTCAGTGATGCTAACATCTCAGCCTCTGCCATCCCTTTCTCCTCCTGCCTCCTTCTTTCTCCAAAGAAGACATACGGATGGCTAACAAACACATGAAAAGATGCTCAATATCACATCAGAGAAATGCAAATCAAGACCACAATGTGGTACCACTTCACACCAGTCAGAATGGCTGCAATCAAGAAGTCTGCAAGCAATAAATGCTGGAGAGGGTGTGGAGAAAAAGGGAACCCTTTTACATTGTTGGTGGGAATGCAAACTAGTACAGCCACTATGGAGAACAGTATGGAGATTCCTTAAAAAATTGTAAATAGAATTGCCTTATGACCCAGCAATCCCACCGCTGGGCATACACACCGAGGAAACCAGAATAGAAAGATACACATGTACCCAATGTTCGTCGCAGCACTGTTTATAATAGCCAGAACATGGAAACAACCTAGATGTCCATCAGCAGATGAATGGATAAGAAAGCAGTGGTACATATACACAATGGAGTATTACTCAGCCATTAAAAAGAATACATTTGAATCAGTTCTAAGGAGATGGATGGAACTGGAGCCGATTATACAGAGTGAAGTAAGCCAGAAAGAAAAACACCAATACAGTATACTAACGCATATATANAGGAATGATGCTAAAGCTGAAACTCCAGTACTTTGGCCACCTCATGCGAAGAGTTGACTCATTGGAAAAGACTCTGATGCTGGGAGGGATTGGGGGCAGGAGGAGAAAGGGACAACAGAGGATGAGATGGCTGGATGGCATCACTGACTCGATGGACATGAGTCTGAGTGAACTCCAGGAGTTGGTGATGGACAGGGAGGCCTGGCGTGCTGCAATTCATGGGGTCACAAAGAGTTGGACACAACTGAGCGACTGAACTGAACTGAACTGATTTGCCTTGAAGTGATGGGACCAGATGCCATGATCTTTGTTTTTTGAATGTTGAGTTGTAAGTCAGCTTTTCACTCTCCTGTTTCACCCTCATCAAGAGGCTTTTTAGTTCCTCTTAACTTTCTGCCATTAGAACAGTATCATATGCATTTCTGAGGTTGTTAATATTTCTCCTAGCAGTGTTGATTCCACAACAAGGCTGTGATCCCTGAAAGGGGTTAGAGAATGAGGCTCACTCAAACCAGTGAAGTTTCCATTGACATCATCCTCCCAGTAGACAAATGTCAGGGATGACTAGAAACTTTACCAGGGGACATAACCTCATATAATGCCAAAGGTAGAATCTAAGGTATTAGTATCTGTTGCTGTAGTTTAGTCGCTAAGTCATGTCTCACTCTTTTGTTACCCCATGGACTGTAGGCCACCAGACTTCTCTGTCCCTGGGATTTCCCAGGCAAGAATACTGAAGTGGGTGGCCATTTCCTTCTCCAGGGGATCTTCCAGACCCAGGGATCAAACCTGCACCTTCTGCATTGGTAGGTGTATTCTTTACCACTGAGCCACCAGGAAAGCCCAAGATAGTATCTAGGGGGTTTTTGGGGGGGTGGAGAGGGCTTTTGTTTTTCCTAAAGATAATGGAATGGAAGCCTAAAGAGATGGTGATTTGCCTAAAACATTCAATTCTTCCTCCAAGATTCTTTGCAATAAATGTAGCACATGTAGTGCTTAGCCTTAGTGCTTTGTTGCTAATGGAAGTAAGTTACAGTCCCTAATTACTATTTACCGACATTGATGAGGACTTAATGGAGGGCCAATTAATTAAACATTCATCGATCACTCTTTATTAGTAGGTGCAGGTAGAGAAGCTTCCCAGATGCAATGGTAAAGAATCTGCCTGCCCATGCAGGTGGACAGAAGAAACATGGGTTTGATCCCTGGGTCAGGAAGATCCCTTGGAGGAATAAACAGCAACCCATTCCAATTTTCTTGCTGGAAAATACCACAGACAGAGGAGCCTGGTGGGCTATAGTCCATAGGATTGCAAAGAGTTCAACACAACTGAGCAACTGAGCACATGCACACACTAGGCAGAGAAATACAAATAAAACAATATGTAACATCACAGTGCTCACAACCTGATACGGGAAGTGAACACAGATACAGCTATATTATAGTGTGATGAGAATAATAAACAGGTGAATAAATAGCATAAATAAATAGGCAAAGGAACTCAGTGTGCAAAGATGTGATCGCTTTGTATGGTACCCAGAGGTAAAAAGGATGGAAATGATTTTGAGAGGTAAAGATTCTGCTTGGCTTTCTGCCCCATATAAAGACTTTTGGGGACTTCCCTGGTGGTCCAGGGGTTGAGATTCCATGCTTCCCAGGTGGCACTGGTGGTAAACAACCGCCTGCCAATGCAGAAGACATAAAAGATGCAGGTTCTATCCCTGGGTCATGAAGATCCCTGGAGGAGGAAATGGCGACCTACTCCAGTATTCTTGCCTGAAGAATCCCATGAATAGAGGGGCGAGGGTAACAGTCCACAGGGTCGCAAAGAGTTGGATGCAAGTAAAGTGACTTAGCACACAGCACACTGGTGGTTCAGGGGTTAAGACTCTGTGTCTTCAGTACAAGGGGCATAGGTTTGATCCCTAGTTGGGGATCGAAGATCCCACATGCTGTGTGGTGTAGCTGAAAGAAAAAAGACTTTTGTATCATGACATAGTCCAATTAGACTATGACTAATTGGAATTCTCATACATTTCTGGTGAGACTATAAAATGGAACAAACTCTTCAGAACACCATTTTTCAGGAGTTAGTCAAGCTAAACATATGCGTTGTCTGTTACTTAACCATTTCACTCCTGGGTTTATACCCAAGTGATATGCATACATATGTCCCTCAAAAGACATATACAAAAATGTTTTTAATAGTGTTATTCATTCCAAACTGAAACATATTCATCAATGGAATAACAGACATCAGTGATAAAGAATAGACCATTGATACATGCAGTGGCAAGGATTAATCTTACAGAAAACATATAGTAAAATACAAAAGAGCACACACTATATATTCTGTTTAGGTGAGCTGGGCACATAAACTTGTCTCATAGGAGCCACTGCAAATCACATGGTCTCAGGCAGGGAAAGATCTTTTCTCAGAAGTAGAGACAACTTGGAAAAATGATGCATCTCCTTTAGGGACGTACGCAGGCTAAGAGCCCACAAACCTTTGCTTCAGCTTTGTACCTGTAACCTCTAGCTCTGGAATTCTTTTTTTTTTAATGTAACAGTAATATCCCTAGCATAAAATCTTTCATTAAAATAATGCAAAATGGACAAATTTCATTTTCTTCTCTTAGCCCTTAAATGTTCTAAACTCCACAGGGGAGAGGAGGAGAACCCAAGAGGGTGGGGGAGAAAATGCTTTCCTAGATAATCATCCTTGGAGTAATCAAGAGTTGGCTGAATTCCCTCCTGACCTTTGCTGTATTGAGTAGGTGTTTTGTAAGAATGGTTGAGCTATTAGGTGACCCCCATCCCTGTGTGCTCATATTACTCAAGTTTTTTATGCTCTGCTGATGGAAGAATGAAAATGCAAGTAGTATTTTAATTTCCTAGGAATCCTCAATCAGAAAGATCTATATAATAAGAGAAATTGAATATAATTAACCCATGCAGTCTAGAAATTCTTCAGAATTTCGACTTCCAGTTTGTATCCATTGATGTTCAGTGTATTGATAAGCTAAATATTAATTATACCAATCAGTTCAAAGAAAAGTTTTTTGCCTACATTATCTGGATATTTCTCATTAACAAATCAATATAAATTTGATAATTTACAAAATGAGATATTCACCTTCAGCTTTGGTTCAGAACCGTTCTCTACCTCTCCAGGGATGATCAAAGCATGGTTTCTGAATTGATTGTCTTTTCAAACCAGGGATAAAGCTAAGGCCATCCATATCACATTTATTTTTCAATCACTGTTCTTAACAGGGCAAGAGAATGATTCAACGAAGAAAGAAGTAAAACTTGAGGCAGAGTCCCAGAGTTCATGTATGGAAACAGAAGGTATTGAAACCAGAATATATTGTTATCTGAGGATGAGGTGACACTGTGTCGTGACTTCTATATACACTGCTGTGTGTGTGAGCAGGGGGCATGTGTGCTTTTAGGCAGTGATTCCTGGAGAGCGGTTCGAGTGCTCTCCTTATGTGACCATTGAAACTTGGAGGGGAAAAAAGAACTTTAGCTTTCTGAGCTTTAGTCACTGTTTTCTCACAGATTTCAACTAAAACATCTCTGAGCTTCCTTCTGTCTCGTTCTATTTAGAGCTTTCATCAAACCAAGAAGATGCCATGATTGTGGAGCAACCAGAAGTGACCCCACTAACAGACGACCAAGAAGAAAATGAAGGTGTAAAAGGTAGGACTGCTCTTAAATTAGCCAGTCAAGAATAGAGAGTTTCTTTGGATTCCTGCCTAGAATCCAACCATCAGCATTATCCTTGTTCAATTGCAGACTGACAAGGGACAAAATGAATATTTCTTTAATTCTGAACTTACTTTTGAAAGTAAAATGAAATCCAGAAGTAGTGAAAGAAGATACTTGTAACAGTTTTTCATTCTTTCAAGGAGTATGAGGATGTTTTTATTATTAATTTAGATTCAGTTTTTTAATTATAGTTTTGAGAATACCTCTAAGAAACAGATATTATGAACTAGATGGATGAAAGCCTTAGAAAATCTGAAANCCGTGTTCCTGGCAGGTCAAATAAATATTTGGAGAATTTATGTCTGATGATGATAATAGAAAATTGATACAACCCTCGCTTGAAATGCAGATACACGGCCTTGCTCCTTATGTTACTGTATGCAAGTCCATGTGCCCAACTCACAGTGAAGCCAAACAAACAGAAATGTCAGAGTTCTGAGCAAAGAAAGGTTTATTGCAGGAACATATAAGGAGAACAGGTGGCTTATGCTCAAAAACTCTCAAACTCCCTGAAAGGTTTCAGCAAAGCATTTTCAAAGGCCAGGTGAGGGAGAGGAATCCAAGGGTGTGTAATCTGTCTACAGCAGAAATTATTTACTTTTTATGCTGTACATCAAGACATGCAAATGAGGAACATCAAACCACTGGTTCATTGTCCTTTTTTTCACTTGGCCTACAAGGGGAAAAGTCCGTGCTCAGCACACGTTGACTTGTCACCCTTCTCCCAGTGGTTTCTCCAGCACGTGGCATTCCTCTAGTTACTGAAGAGCTCAGTTCTCTCCCGTAGGGATCGACGCCAATCCTCTTCTCCAAGAGAAGGGATGGCACATGAGGAAGAAGTGAGATCAAATTCTACTACTTGCTTGTATCAACTGTGAAGTTGGATTTCTTTGTTAAGGGACTCCTCTGGTGGTCTCTCAACTTAAAAAATCAATCACATCCTATAAGTTGAGAGTTACAGTTTACTCAATGGGAATTTTCAGGACTTTAAGCCCAGGAGACAGCGCCTTAGAGAACTACTCCAAAAAGGTAAAGCGGGTAGCTGGCTTATATAGAAGTTTTGCAATAAAGGGCAGGTAGTCTGAACATCAAAAGATTATTGTTAATTAAAGGTAAACCAGATATCTCAAGTTAAGGAATTTAGCACTTTTCTGTGTATGGAAAGATACATAGGAGTCTGGGCTCACCAAAATCATCCCTTTGATACACACCTCCCCTGTCCAGGGCCAGTATCCTATATTTTCACATCCCAAGTTTCCTCAGGGCTCACTGTGGGGAGTGACTGCAAGGAGTAGCTGCTAGATGGCAGGTATCCTTTTCTTTCTTGAGTTCTGTCGGGGCTCACCAGCTCACTGTTGGCAGTGGCTGCAGTTGCTGATGACCACGACATCCTTTGTTTGATATGACAGGAAATACTCCACTCCTTAGTCCAGTGGTTAAGAGTCCATGCGCCCACTGCAGAGGCCATGGATTCCATCCTTAGTTGTAGAATCAAGGTCCCCACCCCTGCAAAAAAATATAACTTCTTTGTTATATGTCCTGCCTTGAATTTGTTCTTGTTCAGTCACTAACTTGTGTCTGACTCTTTGGACCCATGAACTGCAGCACATCGGGCTTCCTTGTCCTTCACTATCTCCCTGCGTTTGTTCAAACTCATGTCCATTGAGTCAATGATGCCATCTAACCATCTCATCCTCTGTCTCCCCCTTCCCCTCTTGCCCTCAGTCTCCCCCAACATCAGGGTCTTTTCCAATGAGTAGGCTCTTCAGATCAGATCCCCAAAGTATTGGAGCTTCAGCTTCAACATCAGTCCTTCCAATGCATACTCAGGGTTGATCTCCTTTAGAATGGACTGGTTTGATCTCCTTGCTGTCTAAGGGACTCTCAAGAGCCTTCTCCAGCACCACATTTCAAAAGCATCAGTTCTTCAGTGCTCAGCCTTCTTTATGGTCCAACTCTCACATCTGCACATGATTACTGGAAAAACCATACCTTGGACTATATGGAGGTTTGTTGGCAAAGTGATGTCTCTCCTTTTTAAATATGCTGCCTAGATTTGTCATAGCTTTCCTTCCAAGGAGCAAGTGTCATTTAATTTCATGGCTGCAGTCACCATCTGCAGTGATTTTGGAGCCCAAGAAAATAAAATCTGTCACTGTTTCCACTTTTTCCCCATCTATTTGGCATGAAGTGATGGGACCAGATGCCATGATCTTTGTTTTTTGAATGTTAAGTTTTAAACCAGCTTTTTCACTTTTCTCTTTCACCTTCATCAAGAGGCTCTTTAGCACCTCTTCACTTTCTGCCATTAAAGTGGTATCATCTGCATGTCTGAGGTTGTTAATATTTCTCCTGGCAATCTTGATTCCAGCTTGTGAGTCATCCAGCCCAGTGCTTCATATTATGTACTCTGCATGTAAGTTAAATAAACAGAGTGACAATATACAGCCTTGATGTACTCCTTTCCCAGTTTGGAACCAGTCTGTTGTTCTAACTGTTGCTTCTTGCCCTGCATACAGATTTCTTAGGAGACAGATAAGGTGGTATGGCATATTTTTGTTTAAATTTGAAATAACTTAAAATTAATCACCTCTATCATCTTATTCCTTGCTTCAAAGTAAGACTTGAAAGCTGTTCTGTTGCCTATAAGGAAAATAAAGGAAGGAAAAGGAAGTGATAAGGATTTGGGGATAGATTTCAGGTGTGATGCCTTGGCCCTGCCCCCACTGACAAGCAGGATGAACCTGGGGCAAGTGATTTAAACTTTTAATGCCTTAGTTTCCTCATCTGTAGGAGGGTGATAAACTACCTGTCACGTGTGGTTGTGATGAAACTTTAATGAGTTAACACTTGTAAAGCAATTCCAACAATACCTGACACACAGAAAGCATACCTTAAGTGTTTAGTATTTATCATAATTGGCTAAATTGATGACAAAGTCAAGAGAACCCGCATGTGGAGTTCCTCAAGTCCATTCCTATTTTGAAGCCATAAAAATTTCGCATAGTCTACATTTTCCTTCAACAGCAAATTGTTCCGCCCATTTCATTCTAAGTACCATCTACTACAGGCTATTTTGGTATATGTTTTAATCCATAAAGATAGAACAATTAATGAAAGGTTGGGAGACATTTCTCTGTACTCAGAATTTTATTTTTTGTCAAAACCACCTTCTCTTTGAGAAATGCTGATTCAACCATAATTTCTATTTTTGTTCTGGGTTTTTAAAAAAATATTTCTTTATTTGGCTGTGCCAAGTCTTAGTTGCAGCAAGTGGCATCTTTTAGTTGTGGGATCTAGTTCCCTGACCAGGGATTGAACCTGGGCCCCCTACATTGGGAGCACAGAGTCTTAGCCACTGGACCACCAGGGAGGTCCCTAATTTCTATTTTTTGAAAGAAGATGGCATTAATTTATTGGTAGAGCCAGAGATTAAAAGTAGCAAATAAATTCAAAGTTGTAGAATATTCTTTAGCTTTCTTTTGTTTCATATAGTTGCTGTAGAGTCTTATTTGAAAACACTTTGAGAATATAGTTTGGAATTTTGTGTATATTCGTAATGTCTCTCATGGAAAGTTGCACATATGCATTAAGAGCCTCTCTAATCAGCAAAAAAAAAAAAAAAAAAGAATATTCTGTTAAATTTCTAGGGAAATTGTTTACAGTCTTAGAAATATTGATTCTCTTTTGAGAATCTTTCAAAGGAAAGAGAAAATAGTTTGAAAGTGGTTCCTTTCAAAACATTCCAGACTAGGAAAAATGTATCTATAACCTTTACTCTCATTTTGTGGCATTCTGTAAGATTAGAAAATATACTTAATCTTTAGGATATATCTTTGATGGGTCCCAGGTGTATGGGCACAGATGTTGTAATATTGTTTTGAAGTTAGCTCTACCAAAATATGAGTTTTAAAGAGAAGTGAAAATATTCAGCAGAAGTTCATGCTGATAAAATTGCACAATAGCACAATGGACATGTCCCTAGGAGACCTGAATACAAAAATTTCAACAGGCATGAAGTGAGGCTTCACGTATGGCAGCTTTTCTCATATAGCCACATTGCCTCTTCCTAAATGAGTCCAGTTTTATTCTTTCCCAGCAGGATCTGTGCACATATGAAATCCAGTAAAATAACATCATTTAGGTTAATAACCAAATAAGAAAGTAACCCTATAGATCTCCTCTCAAAAGGATCTCTTGTTTTAGCATAAAATATAAATTTAGCCAGCATTAAAATATTTTCTGAAAATATTTCTAGTTTAATTTAGAAATATTTAATATAAAATCTTAACTAGATCAACAGAGTATCATTATTTTATCTCATTTTAACTTACATTGCATTATGAGTATATTGGACTTCCTCTCCAAGTATTATATAGAATGCATGCATCCCAATTATTTTTCTTGTATCCATCAGTAAATATAATATGGAGTAGTTACCCTTTATTTACTTTGGAGTGATCAAAATGTTGATGGAGATTTAAGGTATATTATGGTCCAAGATCTTCTTAGAAAAAGATGAATATTGACAGGCATGCAAGTGAAATATAAAGCAGCAACAAATGTAAATTATCACATCCTTTGGCTCTTGTCTTGGCCTCTGATGAATAGGACTGTGAGACTATATGTGGAGAACCATGGCTTCTGGCTCTGGTTATGTGGTTGCTGGCAATTCTTTACCTTTTATAAATCCCAGTTTCCGGGGTAGTAAAATGTCACACATGAACTCATTAATGCAGGGATGATAGTCTCCAGTTTTGTAAACCTTCTCAGAAGGCTAGCTCTGAAGAACCACATTCTTCTTCCATTTATCTGTAGTTGTTGGCTGTGCTGGGTCTGTGTTGCGACAGGTGGACTTTCTCTAGTTGCGGCACTTGGGCTTCTCTAGCTGCGGTACAAGGGCCTCTCTGTTGCAGAACACAAGCTCTAGAGTGAGTGGCCGGAGTAGTTGCAATGCACGAGCTTCTCTAGTTGTGGCACATGGACTTAGTTGCCCTGAGGTGTATAGGATCTTAGTTCCCTGACCCGGAATTGAACCCATGTCCCCTGCATTGGAAGGCAGATTCCTAGCCACTAAACTATCAGAAAGTCCCTGAAGACCCACATTTTTGATGAAACAAGGGGTGATGAGATGGGAGCCAGCGGTCATCAATACACTGAGGAAGCTAAAATTGTAGGTTTTACTCAGCTTTATTCTATTGCATCCTATTGATAAAAATACAGAGGTGTCCTAGACCAGACAAAAAGATCGGCCATATTAACTTATTTTAGTTCAGGAATTACTAGCTGTCCAATTATTAGCCAATAATAATTGGACAGCTAGTAATTCCATGAAGATACTTTAAGTAGGATTAAAAAAAAGGGCCACTATCTCAAATTAGGTTGATACACAAACTCTTTCTTAGTTCACATGAGAAATTTTTCTTGTAGTTCCTATGGCCACTGTTTCATCTTTCAGTGAACACACAGTAAACCACTTTCTCTTCTTCTCCTACCAATCAAGTTCCTTAGGGTTTTATTTTGTTTACAAAATACCACTACACAGCCCTTAGTGTTTTCCATTATTTATGGGATTCTTCCGTCACTGATAGAGCCCTTTCCCTTCTTGAAAATCAGCCTGCACACCAGTAATGAAGCAATAGCATAAATATACAATGCCTGTGACATTCAAGCATTCCTATTCCAGTCTGTGCTTTCCTATAGAGAATCATGGTTCAGGCACATTTTTGGTTCATGCCCAATATTCTATGAAATTTCATCTTGATTAATTTACTGGAATTTAATGTTTTCTGAAGGTCTTTGTATCTTTTCAAATGAAGTCAACTTTAGTAATGCTGCTTATTTCACACTGGCAGTACTATGATTTCATTTTCAAAGGCAGTTTCATTTTCAAATGGTTTCTTTTGTTACCAGTCTTATTTCCTAACCATGTTTTGTAGCTAGAATTTGTCAACCAAAATTTTATTTTAGAATCTAAGATAAATAATAATGCTTGTGTCTGTAAAGCCACGTGCTTCAAATTGGGATTTGAACCCATGTGCTAGGACTCAAACCCAGGCAAAACCCTAACTGGCACTTGAACCCACAGTCTTTTAATTAGAATCACTGTAACTCTAGTGTCCAGACTTACTGAGACTCAGGTTTTCTGTGTCATCACAGAAGGAATTCAACGAGAGGCAAAGTGATTCATAAGAAGTAAATGTGTTAATATAGGATGGTTGTGAAAGGTGCAAGTAGGCAGGTGAGGAAGCTCTGCTTGGAGGATTAAATGAGCTACAATTTTATAATTAAGAGAAAATAAAAGTGAAAGTTTTTCAGTTGTGTCCAACTCTGTGATCCCACGGACTGTAACAGGCCCCATTCCTCTGTCCATGGAATTCTCTCTAAGCAAGAATACTGGAGTGGGTAGCCGTTCCTTTCTCCAGACAGATTGAAACCAGGTCTCCTTCACTGCAGGCGGATTTTTACCATATGAGCCACCAGGGAAGTCCACAAGGTAAAGTGGGGGAGGGAAAAAGTCCACCTCAAAGAGAAGTGAGACTTAGCTCAATACCTCCTCCTTCGTATCAGGCAGGAGTGTCTGATTCTATGAAGTCAGACTGGGATTTGTAGCACTTACATCAGTAGACCAGTGGTAACATTTTTCTTTCACCTAATGGCCTGGGGCATATCTTGTGCTTTTATTTATGTCTTTAGAGTTAAGTTAGTTCTAAAAGGTCTTATAGGTCTTCATAAAACCGTTCAACTTCAGCTTCTTCAGCTTACTGGTTGGGGCATAGACTTGGATAACTGTGATATTGAATGGTTTGCCTTGGAGATGAACAGAGATCATTCTGTCATTTTTGAGATTGTATCCAAGTACTGCATTTCAGACTCTTTTGTTGACCATGATGGCTACTCCATTTCTTCTGAGGGATTCCTGCCCACAGTAGTAGATATAATGGTCATCTGAGTTAAATTCACCCATTTCAGTCCATTTTAGTTCGCTGATTCCTAGAATGTCAATGTTCACCCTTGCCATCTCTTGTTTGACCACTTCCAATTTGCCTTGATTCATGGACCTGACATTCCAGTTTCCTATGCAATATTGCTCTTTACAGCATCGGGTCTTGCTTCTATCACCAGTCACATCCACAACTGGGTACTGTTTTTGCTTTGGCTCCATCCCTTCATTCCTTCTGGAGTTATTTCTCCACTGATCTCCAGTAGCATATTGGGCACCTAATGACCTGGGGAGTTCCTCTTTTGGTATCCTATCATTTTGCCTTTTCATACTGTTCATGGGGTTCTCAAGGCAAGAATACTGAAGTGGTTTGCCATTCCCGTCTCCAGTGGACCACATTCTGTCAGACCTCTCCACCATGACCTGCCCGTCTTGGGTTGCCCCGCGGGCATGGTTTGGTTTCATTGAGTTAGACAAGGCTGTGGTCCTAGTGTGATTAGATTGA
>SJYQ01000651.1:1028690-1039251 GCA_006410935.1 Redunca redunca | reverse complement strand
AGATTGCCAGGAGAAATATCAATAACCTCAGATATGTGGATGACACCACCCTTGTGGCAGAAAGTGAAGAGGAACTCAAAAGCCTCTTGATGAAAGTGAAAGAGGAGAGCGAAAAAGTTGGCTTAAAGCTCAACATTCAGAAAATGAAGATCATGGCATCCAGTCCCATCCCCAAATAGATGGGGAAACAGTGGAAACAGTGTCAGACTTTATTTTGGGGGGCTCCAAAATCACTGCAGATGGTGACTGCAGCCATGAAATTAAAAGACGCTTACTCCTTGGAAAAAAAAGTTATGAGCAACCTAGATAGTATATTCAAAAGCGGAGACATTACTATGCCGACTAAGGTCCGTCTAGTCAAGGCTATGGTTTTTCCTGTGGTCATGTATGGATGTGAGAGTTGGACTGTGAAGAAGGCTGAGCACCGAAGAATTGATGCTTTTGAACTGTGTTGCTGGAGAAGACTCTTGAGAGTCCCTTGGACTGCAAGGAGATCCAACCAGTCCCTTCTGAAGGAGATCAGCCCTGGGATTTCTTTGGAAGGAATAATGCTAAAGCTGAAACTCCAGTACTTTGGCCACCTCATGCGAAGAGTTGACTCATTGGAAAAGACTCTGATGCTGGGAGGGATTGGGGGCAGGAGGAGAAGGGGACGACCCAGGATGAGATGGCTGGATGGCATCATGGACTCGATGGACATGAGTCTGAGTGAACTCCGGGAGATATTGATGAACAGGGAGCCCTGGCGTGCTGCTATTCATGGGGTCGCAGAGAGTCGGACACGACTGAGCGACTGAACTGAACAGAACTTAAAGTGAAGTAGGCCTGCTTTATTCTACAGTGTTCAGGTAGATTTCTTGAGCAATCATGAACTTACAGTGGTCTCCCAAAGTTTCCTAGGTTTCCCTTTTTGTCTATAGTCTCCTACTGGAACTTCTAAGGCTACCTGTATAACTATCCTATTCTATGCCTATCACCTATTCAGCTTTTCTGAATATTTTTTTAAGTATTTAATGAAATTTCTTATATTGGTAAAGTATACTGAATATAAATTTTTTTTTAATTTAAGTAAATTATTTAAGGCTTCTGCATAGCTCTGTGTATGTGACATATACATATAAAATTGTTTCATGCAAATTCCACTGTATAAGTAAAGATACGATGTTTTATTCACATTTTACATTTAAAATAATTTTTAGAGTGCAAATTTTCTTCAGGCTTATCCCTCAAATAAAAGTATAACCTATAACTTTGAAGTAGAAACAAAAAACATATTCACTGCTACAATAATAATTTTGGTTCCATAATATAGTAGGTGTATATATGTGTGTAAATTTAGATTAAACACAGGTAAACCTCATATGTAGCTTCTCAAGAAGAAAGTATATATTAGGCCAAGTCCCCCAGCTTGCTATGATCGTCTTGTCTTTAAAGAGTTATAAAAAGTTGCCCTAACCCTTCGTTTTACATGTCAGAGAGGAAGAACCACAAACCTAAGTATATGTTAGGCTCAAGTGAACATGAGTAGTGGTAGTGTCAGTCACACAGTCATGTCCAGTTCTTTGCGACCCCACGGACTATAGCCCACCAGGCTCCTCTGTCCATGGGATTCTCCAGGCAAGAATACTGGAGTGGGTTGCCATGCCCTTCTCCAGGGGATCTTCCCACCCCAGGAATCGAACCCAGGTCTCCTGCATTGCAGGCAGATTCTTTACTGTCTGAGCTACATGGAAGCCCAAGCGAACATTACAACTGAAATTTATAATTATATAAATCTTAGGATCAAAAATTATAATCCTTACTCTATCCCTATCTGGGGAGTTTTGAGAGAACTTCTTTTCTACTAACTTTCTAGCATCCAAATTGTTTCTGGATCCCTTTTTCTTCTTAATTTTGTATCAAGCCTAGGTTGTCTGGCTTTCCTTGTTGCTTATCAAAGTAATTTGCAAAGATAAAAAAGATCTCTTCCTTAAGTGGAATTTTATCTCTAGGTGTTGAATTTTTTATTTCTTTCTGTTGCATTAGAGTTCTGTAACTCTCAGTGCATAAATCACCTTAATTCTTTTTTTTTTCCTTTTCCAAAAGAACTTTTNCTTAATTCTTTTTTTTTTCCTTTTCCAAAACAACTTTTTATTGAAATATAGTTGATTTATAATGTTGTATTAGTCTCAGGTATACAGCAAAGTGATTCAGATATGTGTGTGTGTGTGTGTGTGTGTGTGCATGTAAATATTCTTTCAGATTCTTTTCCTTTATAGGTTATTTAAGATATTGAATACAGATATAGATATATATACACAGTAGGACCTTGTTTATCTATGTTATATATAGTGGATCTATTAATCCCAGACTCCTAATTTATCCCTCTTTCCCCTTAGGTAACCATAAGCTTCTTTTCTGTGTCTGTGAGTCTCTTTCTGTTTTGTAAGTAAGTTCATCTGTATCATTTTTTTATATTCCATGTGTTAGTGATGCCATTTGGTATTTCTCTTTCTCTGTCTGACTTATTTCACATGATAATCTCTAGATCCACCTATTTTGCTGAAAATGGCATTATTCATTCTTTTTGTGGCTGAGTAGTGTTCTTCTGTATATATGTACCATATCTTCTTTATCCATTCACCTGCCAATAGACATTCAAGTTGCTTCCATGTCTTGGCTATTGTAAATAGTACTGCCATGACTATTGGGGTGCATGTATGTTTGAGTTACAGTTTTCATCTTTTCCAGATATATGCCCAGGAGTGGGATTGCTGAATCATATAATAAACTCTATTTTTGGCTTTTGAACAAAACTTTATTATTCTCCATAGTGGTTGCACAAATTTATATTCTCGCCAACAGTGTAGGAGGATTCCTTTTTCTGCACACTCTCTTCAGTATTTATTATCTGTAGACTTTTTGATGATGGCCATTCTGACCAGTGTAAGGTGATACCTCACCCTAGTTTTGATTTTCATTTCTCTAAGAAAAGTTATGACCAACCTAGATAGCATATTCAAAAGCAGAGACATTGCTTTGCCAACAAAGGTCCGTCTAGTCAAGGCTATGGTTTTTCCAGTGGTCATGTATGGATGTGAGAGTTGGACTGCGAAGAAAGCTGAGCACCAAAGAATTGATGTTTTTGAACTGTGGTGTTGGAGAAGACTCTTGAGAGTCCCTTAGACTGCAAGGAGATCCAACCAGTCCATTCTGAAGATCAGCCCTGGGATTTCTTTGGAGGGAATGCTGCTGAAGCTGAAACTCCAGTACTTTGCCCACCTCTTGTGAAGAGTTGACTCATTGGAAAAGACTCGGATGCTGGGAGGGATTGGGGGCAGGAGGTGAAGCGGACGACAGAGGATGAGATGGCTGGATGGCATCACTGACTCAATGGACGTGAGTCTGAGTGAACTCTGGGAGTTGGTGATGGACAGGGAGGCCTGGCGTGCTGCTATTCATGGGGTCGCAAAGAGTCGGACATGACTGAGCGACTGAACTGAACTGAACTGAATACCTTAGTGATGCTAAGCATCTCTGCATGAGCCTATTGGCCATTTGAATGTCTTCTTTGGAGAAATGTCCATTTAGGTCTGCCCATTTTTTTTTATTGAGTTGTTTGTTTTCTTGATTTTGAGCTATTTGTGTATTTTGGAAATGAGTTCCTTCTCAGTTTCATTGTTTGCAAATATTTTCCCCTAGTCCATAGGATGTCTTTTCATTTTGTTTATGGTTGCCTTCACTGTGTGAAAGCTTTTAAGTTTAATTAGGTCCCATTTGTTTATTTTTGCTTTTATTTCCATTACGCTGGGAGATGGATCCAAAAAAGTATCTCTTCAATTTATGTCAAAGAGGGTTCTTCCTATGTTTTGCTCTAGGACAGGGGTCTTCAACCCCCAGGGTTATGGACCAGTACCAGTCTGTGGCCTGTTAGGGACCAGGCCACTTGGCAGGAGGTGAGTGGTGGGCAGAACCAAAACCATCCTTGGTGCCAGAAACACTGGGGCCTGCTGCTCTGTGAGTTTTATCCAGGCTTATATTTAGGTATTTAATTCACTTGGAATTTACTTTTCTATATGGTATTAGAGACTGTGCTCATTTCATTCTTCTACATTTAACTGTCTGGTTCTCCCAGCACCACTTATTGAAGAGATTGTCTTTTTTCCAATGTATATTCTTGCCTCCTTTGTCATAGATTAATTGACTATAAGTGTGTGGGTTTATTTCTGGACTTTTTCTCTTTTCCATTGATCTATGTGTCTGTTTTTGTGCCAGTACCATACTGTTTCGATTACTCTAGCTTTATAGTATAGGCTGAAGTCAGGGAGTCTGATTCCTGCAGCTCTTTTCTTCTTTCTCAGGATTTTTTTTTGTTTTTTTTTGTTTGTTTGTTTTTTTGGCTTTTCAGGGTCTTTTCTGTTTTCACACAAATTTTTTTAAAAAATTTATTCTAGCTCTGTGAAAAATATCATTGATAATTTGATAGGGGTTGTACTGAGTCTATAGATGACACTGGGTAGTATGGTCACCTTAACAATATGTATTCTTCCAGTCCAGAAACACTGAAACACCTTCATACTTAACAGATGTAAAGAATAGTTCTTATTTGCATATAAACATAATGTTATTTTACATCTATCAATACTATCCTTAAATATTCCAAAATTAGCCTCCTCTCAAACAGTGGGTATAATTGTTAACATTTGGTGACACATTCATTAGATCTGCCCTCTTCTCTAAGATATTAAATCATGCTAAATTATAATTTTCATGAAGATAAAATCATGGTATCTCTATAATACACATACAGTCAGGAATACTGAATATATCCATACATATACACATGCACACATAATTCAGGAATATTGACACTTGCAAGACTGGTTAATATCATATAGGGCAGTAAAATGTATTCTTTCTTATTCACCAAACAGAATGCATTAGCACTGCTGTGAACAAGTCTCTTTTTCATTCTTATAAGTTTTCTAAAAGGTAACTCTACCTGTAAAATAGTCTAGTTGTAGAGAGCCAAAGAGGTCACATCTCACAGAGTCAAATAATCTGCAGTCCTCTGCCTGCAAACACTAGACCTCCCAGGACTCTCAGCAGCATCTCCCTAACTCAGGAAGTCTGCTGGACTGTGCACTGTGGTCTGGAAAGTTTCTCTAGATGGTCAGCGGGGACAACACAGGGCTCACCTCATTTCCTTACTCTCAGGCATCACTGACACCAGACTGTACTATTAATTGGTGCTTTTATTTTCCGTGACAATGGAGAAATGTTAGCATACTTTAATTTACCTCATCTCAATAAGTGCCATTATTGCAATATATTTTAACTCTCAGACTATCTTAACCCCCACAGTACATTATTCTTATTATAATTATCATTGATTTGTACATCACTGTTCATTTAGATTTATCCAATAATTGCCATTTACCTTGTTTATAATTCCTTCAATCATCTTTGACCATCTGGGATCAATATCCCTCCACTTGAAGAATACAGAAAGGCCATTAGATAACAAGACTGACGTATGCAGGTCTTATCTATAAATTGAGTGCACTGGATAACTAGGGATTATAATAACAGGGATGTGTAAAAATGTTCACTGACACTTTGTTGTAAAGACCAAATTATTGTCAACCCATTTTTTTTTTAGCATATAACCTTAGAATTAGGTATTAGCTGCTATATCCACTTTCAAAGATCACAGAAGTTCAATATCTATTTCCATAAAAGAGCTTTCTATATAACAAATAGCCACTGACTTATATCATATATATAGAGTAAAATATTTATTTTACCTGGATTTAGATTTAACCACNAGAGTAAAAACTGGATATTTCTTCTTAAAGATATATTTTAAAGGAGAATGTTTACTTTCCATTCATTGTATTTAGTTTATTTCTCAAATATACACAACTTTTAATTCATATGTCCTTCATTTTTCTTATAAATTGGGCATAGTTCATAAAATAATATTAAGGATCAAGAGGTGTGAAGTTCATGATATATTAAGACATAGACATGTAATTTCAACAGAAAGGAACACTTTTCAAAATTAATATAGTCATTTCATGCTATTATATTACTCATTTTTCCCATTAACAAAATATTATAGACAACCTTAATCAGAAAACAAAACTTGCATAAAATGTAGTAATTATACATAATTAGTAGGATATAATAGACAAGATATTGATAAACTCATAGACGTGTATATAAGTGAGTGAGAGACAGACAGAACCAGCAAGCACTGAGACGTGAAGGTGCTATGTTGCTGGCTTGGAGGATGATGAGGTGGCTCCGTGGTATAGAATCTGCCTGCCAATGCAGAAGACACAGGAGACACGAGTTCAATCCCTGAGGCAGGAAGATCCCCTGGAGGAGGAAATGGCAACCCACTCCAATATTCTTGCCTGGAAAATCCCATGGACAGAGAAGCCTGGCAGGCAACAGTCCGGCTACCTCTTTGGGGTAGCAAAGAGTCGGATAAAACTGAGTACACAGACACACACACGCACAGAAGGAGGCCATGTGAGGTGAGGAACAGCGGCAGCCTCTAAAATCTTGAATATGCAAGGGAAAGGATTCCTCCCAGATCCTCCAGAAGGAAGGCAACTCTACAGACATCTTGATTTTAGCCCCATAAAAACCCATTTCAGACACTGCTTCCAGAACCATAAGACAATAAGTTTGTGTGAAGACATAGTCTATGGTAATTTGTTATAACAGGAATGGGGAGCTGCTACATTAACCTTCAACATGGTTTGGAAAAAACTTGTTGAGAAATTTAGGCTTTTCTTAATAGATCCCCAGCAAAAGGAGAGGCACCAATATCTTCCCATGCTCTAGTTGGAAGTTGGAAATTACAGTGGTCCCTCCTTCTATAGGGCTTCCCTGATAGCTCAGTTGATAAAGAATCTGCCTGCAATGCAGGAGACCCCAGTTCAATTCCTGGGTCAGGAGGATCCTCTGGAGAAGGGATAGGCTACCCACTCCAGTATTGTTGGTCTTCCCTTGTGGCTCAGCTAGTAAAGAATCCACCTGCAATGGGGGATACCTGGGCTCGACCCCTGGGTTGGGAATATCCCCTGGAGAAGGGAACAGCTACCCACTCCAGTATTATGGCCTAGAGAATTCCATGGACTGTGTAGGGTCACAAAGAGTCATACACAACTGAGAAACTTTCACTTTCACTCCTTCTATAATCTATGCTAAATTAGGCAGCATTTTTATTATCATGACCTATCCTTTTTTAATGTCAGTCTCTGTTGGTTGCACAACTAGGATTTAATTCTGGTAAATCTAATTACTGTGGCCACAGTAAGTGCCAGTAGAATAGCTATGGATTTCTAAGAGATTAGAAGAAAAGGAATTAAAGGCAGTAAGAAAATGAAAAAGGGAAGGAGAAAGAAAGAAGTGAATGAGAGAAAAAGGGGGGAGAAAAGGGAAAGGCTGGAAGGAGGAAAAAAGGCTGGTTTCTATTTTGTGACTTGGGAAAAATAATAAAGGAAATACCCAACTAATGCTTTCTGGAAATGAAGGAGATGTAAAATTCATGTCCAACAGACCTTCCGGTTGAGCTCTCCCTGACTGATATCACAAAACACGAACAGAGAACTCCTTGACCCTAATAGTTTCTAATCGTTTAAAGCCAAGCTGAGAGCAAACCTTGTTTGGACACAATGACTCTCAAAACTTAGGTGTGTACAAGAATTAGAGTGTTTTTTAGAAAAACAGATTTCTGGCCTCTGCTCCCAGAGATTCAGGTGTAGCGGGTCTAGGTGGGTCTGTGATCTAAACTTCCATCAATCTCCTCATGATGGTGATGCTGCTGGTTTGTGGTCCACATTTTGAATGGCTCCACTGTTTTGCTGGAAATTTTCACTTTCCTCTCAGGTTCAAAGGATTGGTTAACAAAATAAGTCACTCGTTGTATACAAATAAATAATACAAATATTTGTTAGAGAATTATCTAGCTTACTTTCAATATACTAACATTAAAAGAAAAGAGAAATAGAGCAAAAGATACATCATCAAATTGGGTTTGGCCAACATCCAGACTTCATATAGCACTGGGAAGTCCCACGTCACAGCACTTCTGGAGTCCCAGTTGGGAAAAGTCCCAGGCAGGACGTCCAGTCCATGGGTGAGACTTCAAAGACGCTGTTCAGGGTTCCCACCTATAATCCCAGGATGCGACCTGATATCATCACCAATCTGTGAGCAAAGTACAGCTCTGGTTTCTGGTTAATGCTGTTTTGTTCTGTAAATCTTGGAATGTTGCTAAGTCTTGGGAGTAGTTGGCCAGACCTCCTTTAAATTCCAAGATCCACTTCCTATCTATTTATTGTGTTTCTCTCCTGACACTTCCCTGGTGCCTCAGATAGTAAAGTGGCTGCCTACAATGCAGGAGACCCAGGTTCGATCCCTGGGTTGGGAAGATCCTGTGGAGAAGGAAATGGCAACCCACTCTAGTACTCTTGCCTGGAGAATCCCATGGATGGAGGAGCCTGGTGGGCTACAGTCCATGGGGTCACAAAGAGTCGGACACGACTGAGCAGCTTCACTTTCTTTCACTTTCTTTTCTGACACTCACAGTAGTAGATATAATGGTCATCTGAATTAAATTCACCCATTCCAGTTCATTTTAGTTCGCTGATTCCTAAAGTGTTGACGTTCACTCTTGCTATCTCCTGTTTGACCACTTCCAATTTCACTTGATTCATGAACCTAACATTCCAGGTTCCTATGCAAAATTGTTCTTTACAGCATCAGATTTACTTCCATCACCAGTCACATCCACAACTGGGTATTGTTTTTGCTTTGGCTCCATCCCTTCATTGTTTCTGGAGTTATTTCTCCACTGATCTCCAGTAGCATATTGGGCACCTACTGACCTGTGGAGTTCATCTTTCAGTGTCCTATCTTTCTGTCTTTTCATACTGTTCATGGGCTTCTCAAGACAAGGATACTAAAGTGGTTTGCCAGTCCCTTACCCAGTGGACCACGTTTTGTCAGAACTCTCTGCCATGACCCATACGTCTAGGGTGACCCCACATGGCATGGCTCATAGTTTCATTGAGCAAGACAAGGCTGTGATCCATGTGATCAGATTGGCTAGTTTTCTATGATTGTGGCTTTCATTCTGTCTGCCTTCTGCTGGAGAAGAATAAGAGGTTTAAGGAAGATTCCTGACAGAAGAGACTGACTGAGGAGGAAACTGGGTCTTGTTCTGATGGGCGGGGCCATACTCAGTAAATCTTTATCCAATTTTCTGTTGATGGGTGGGGCTCTGTTCCCTCCCTGTTGTTTGACCTGAGGCCAAACTATGATGGAGATAATGAAGATAATGGCACCTCCTTCAACGGTCCCATGCACACACTGCTGCATTCAATGCCCCCAACCTGAAACAGGCCAGTGCTGACCCACATCTCCAAAGCAGACTCCTGGACTCTAAGAATCCATTGGAAGAAATGGAGTAGCCATTATAGTAAAAAAAAGAGTCCAAAATGCATACTTGGATGCAATCCCAAAAACAACAGAATGATCTCTGTTCATTTCCAAGACAAACCATTCAGTACCACAGTAATCCAAGCCTGTGCCCCAACGAGTAATACTGAAGAAGCTGAAGATGAATAGTTCTATGAAGACCTACAAGACCTTCTAGAACTAACATCCAAAAAAGATGTCCTTTTCATTACAGGGGACTGGAATGCAAAGGTAGGAAGTCAAGAGATATCTGGAGTAACAGGCAAATTTAGCCTTGGAGTACAAAACGAAGCAGGTCAACGGCTAAGAGAGTTTTGCAAGAGAACACACTGGTCATCACAAACACCCTCTTCCAACAACACAAGAGAAGACTCTATGGATGGACATCACTAGATGTTTAAAACTGAAATAAGACTGATTATATTCTTTGAAGCAACGGTGGAGAAGCTCTATAAAGTCAGCAAAAACAAGACCAGGAGCTGATTGTGGCTCAGATCATGAACTCCTTATTGCCAAATGCAGACTTAAATTGAAGAAAGTAGGGAAAACCGTATGATCTAAATCAAATCCCTTATGATTATACAGTGGAAGAGACAAATAGATTCAAGGGATTAGAACTGATAGAGTGCCCAAAGAACTATGGACAGAGGTTCGTGACATTGTACAGGAGACAGGGATCAAGACCATCCCCATGGAAAAGAAATGCAAAAAGGCAAAATGGTTGTCTAAGGAGGCCTTACAAAGAGCTGAGAAAAGAAAAGACACAAAAGGCAAAGAAGAAAAGTAAAGATACCCCTATTTGAATTCAGAATTCCAAAGAAGAGCAAGGAGAGATAAGAAAGACTTCTTCAGCGATCAATGCAAAGAAATAGAGGAAAAGAACAGAATGGGAAACACTAGAGATCTCCTCAAGAAAATTAGAGATACCAAGGGAACATTTTATGCAAAGATGGGCTCAATAAAGGGCAGAAATGGTATGGACCTAACAGAAGCAGAAGATATTAAGAAGAGGTGGCAAGAATACACGGAAGAACTGTACAAAAAAGATCTTCACGACCCAGATAATCATGATGGTGTGATCACT
>SJYQ01000651.1:988976-1028143 GCA_006410935.1 Redunca redunca | reverse complement strand
TGTTGGAGAAGACTCTTGAGGGTCCCTTGGACTACAAGGAGATCCAACCAGTCCATTCTGAAGGAGATCAGCCCTGGGATTTCTTTGTAAGGAATAATGCTAAAGCTGAAACTCCAGTACTTTGGCCACCTCATGCGAAGGGTTGACTCATTGAAAAAGGCTCTGATTCTGGGAGGGATTGGGGGCAGGAGGAGAAGCAGACGACAGAGGATGAGATGGCTGGATGGCATCACTGACTCGATGGACATGAGTCTGAGTGAACTCCGGGAGTTGGTGATGGACAGGGAGGCCTGGCGTGCTGCAATTCATTAGGTCGCAAAGATTCAGATATGACTCAGTGACTGAACTGAACTGAACCGACCTGCCTCCTGAGAAATCTATGGGCAGGTCAAGAAGCAATAGACAGAACTGGACATGGAAGAACAGACTGGTTCCAAATCGAGAAAGGAGTACATCAAGGCTGTATACTGTCACTGTGCTTATTTACCTTATATGCAGATTACATCATGCGAAATGCCGGGCTGGATAAAGCACAAGCTGGAATCAAGATTGCTGAGAGAAATATCAATAACCTCAGATATGCAGATGACACCACTTTTATGGTAGAAAGCAAAGAACTAAAAAGCCTCTTGCTGAAAGTGATAGAGGACAGTGAAAAAGTTGGCTTAAAATTCAACATTCAGAAAACTAAGATCATGGCATCCAATCCCATCACTTCATGGGAAATAGATGGGGAAACAGTGGAAACAGTGACAGACTTTCTTTTTCTGGGCTCCAAAATCACTGCAGATGATGATTGCAGCCATGAAATAAAAGACACTTGCTCCTTGAAAGAAGTTATGACCAACCTAGGTAGTATATTAAAAAACAGAGACATTACTTTGCCAACAAAGTTCTGTCTAGCCAAAGCTATGGTTTTTCCAGTAGTCACATATGGATGTGATAGTTGGACTATAGAGAAAGCTGAGCACTGAAGAACTGATGCTTTTGAACTGTGGTTTTGGAGAAGACTCTTGAGAATCCCTTGGACTGCAAGGAGATCCAACCAGTCCATCCTAAAGGAAATCAGTCCTGAATATTCATTGGAAGGACTGATGCTGAAGCTGAAACCCCAATACTTTGGCCACCTGATGCGAAGAACTGAATCATTTGAAAAGACATTGATGCTGGGAAAGATTGAAGGTGGGAGGAGAAGGGGATGACAGAGGATGAGATGCTTGGATGCCATCTCTGACTCAGTGGACATGAATTTGAGTAAACTCCAGGAGTTGGTGATGGACAGAGAGGCCTGGCATGCTGCAGTCCATGGGGTCACAAAGAGTCAGACACGACTGGGCGACTGAAATAAACTGTACCTGACCCTCAAAGCAGGCATGGCTGACACCCACAGCAGTGGTCAGGGCAGAGTCCAGATAAGTCAGAAGCAAGGTCAGAGGCCTGCTCTGCTCTTCTCCCTCTGAAGCCTGAACAAGACTAGTTCTATTTTATTTCCCTAACAACCACTACTCCAGTACTTCCTATCCAAATTTCAGTTCAGTTCAGTTGCTCGGTTGTGTCCGACTCTTTGCAACCCCATGAATCGCAGTACGCCAGGCTTCCCTGTCCATCACCAACTCCAGGAGTTCACCCAAACTCTGTCCATTGGGTCGGTGATGCCATCCAGCCATCTCATCCTCAGTCGTCCCCTTCTCCTCCTGACTCCAATCCCTCCCAGCATTAGTCTTTTCCAATGAGTCAACTCCGCACGAGGTGGCCAAAGTATTGGAGTTTCATCTTCAGCATCAGTCCATCCAAAGAACATCCAGGACTGATCTCCTTTAGAATGGACTGGTTGGATCTCCTTACAGTCCAAGGGACTCTCAAGAGTCTTCTCCAACACCACAGTTTGAAAGCCCATTAATCCTTTCCCTCTGCCTTATTTCTTATTGGAGGGTGGGGCATTTAAACATGACAGTAGATGATTGGATGGATGGATGAAAGATGATAGGATAGATAGGATGGTGGGTGAAGTGAAGTGAAGTCGCTCAGTCATGTCTCTTTGCGAACCCGTAGCCTACCATGCTCCTCCGTCTGTGGGATTCTCCAGGCAAGAATACTGGAGTGGGTTGCCATTTCCTTCTCCAGGAGATCTTCCCAACCCAGGGATCGAACCGGGGTCTCCCACATTGCAGGCAGACGCTTTACCATCTGAGCCACCAGGGAAGCTAGAGACAGATATAGATGGATAGATAGAGAATATACTCCTCAGTAGATCCAGCTCACCTGAATGCTTTGTAAAAGAATGGATTGCTGGACCCTATACCTCAAGTTTGGATTCAGAGGCTCTATGATGACAAGCAGGCAAGAGTTTTGCATTTTTAACAACTTTCCAACTGATGTTGATGCTGTTGGTCCAGGGACCGTATTTTGAGAACCACTGGCAAAGCTCTTTTTGTTCATTATCTACACCAGCTGTCTTGCATCAGGCTCTGAGAGGGGAGAGGGTCTCTTTGCATCATCCTGGACTCCCAGACCTGCAGCTGGGAGACTGGATGGATGAGACCTCTTCTCAAGTCAAACCCCTGTTGGTCTGAGATCAGCTCCTTTCTTCCCACTGTGCCCTCCTGGTCACTGACACAAAACATCCCTCCCACGGGGCAGATCTGGGAGGCAATGTGGCAGGGGGAACATAGAGACTGTGTGCCTAGGCTAGCAAGGTGCAGGAGAGGACTCTGTCTGTTAGGCAGCAGATGGGGGCACTCCAAGAGCATCCTGAGAATACATTTGAATTGTGTGCATCTGAAAAATGAGTTCCCTACTAAAGGGTCATCCTTTCCTGGGTCTGATGAAAAGAAAATAATGAAGAAAATAAAAACATGTTGCTATTAGTTGAGTAGTTTCACCCACCTTCAGATACAGAATCAAGACAAAGTAACATAACAGAAAATGCATTCCCTCTGTAAAGTCTGAAGAAGAAAAGAACAAAAATAGGGTTTGGGGTAGAAACTGCTGTTCAACTTCAGGCATTACTGTACACAGACACAGGTAAAAATAAACTTTGATTTAGCAGTCCCCTTTCTGATTTAAGTCAGTTTGTCTTCCAAGATCTAACATTTTCTCAGCTGAATTTGAGGGGATTTGTTATTTAAAAAAAAAAAAATTTAAAGGAGAAAAAAACATAACAGGGCTTTTAGAGCAATGCACATAAGCTGTTGCCATACTGAATCAACACCTGGGGCATTGATTTGAAAGCTCAACACAGGCTGCTCACCTGGATTGCCAAGTATAACAGAAGCAACTATCTGGCTCAGAGCATCGAAAGAGAATGTACTTTGCCATGGCTGAGTCAGAAACTGCCTCTGGATCACAGATAACCTGGAAAGAAGTACAGAGGTTGGGCTGAAACCTATTTCCCCTTTAGGAGCATCTGTTTCTGTCCTTTCCACAAAGTACCTGTGATTTCTGGCTAGAAGTGCTTTGCTAAACCAAGCTGACCTAATTCCCCTTTCTCCCTCAGAAAATGCATCCCTTTCTTGGTGTTGCTGTTTGGCTTTGTTTATTCACTAAGCACTGCCTAGTTGCTTAGTCCTCTAAGCCTGTTTGCCCAGCCTTCCCCAACATTCCAAGCAGTAATAGCTTCACTGACCCAGTAATTAAAGAAATCCTGTACCTTTCCACTCTGGCTCGCTGCCCTGTTTCTTTTCACCTATTGTTCTGTTAGCAACACCACCAGCAGATGGCTAGAGATTTTTTTTTTTCACCCTTTCAATAGCTTTATATTTTTCCCATCTCATCAAGCATATCTCAGCCAAATGTAATTAGCTTAAGGCTTTTGAAGCCTCACGGGAGATCAGTTAAAGACCTGAGCAATTTCAATAAAGAGCTTGAAAAGGAATCCTGGAAGGCTAGGCATAACCACAGGAGAGCTGCTATTATTTAGAAGCAAAGACCTCTCTCCTCCTCCCTATCTCTCCTTCTTTTGGCAAGTTTAGTTCCCAGAATATTCATGAGGGCCCCAGGGCTTTGGAGCTCTATTGTGGACCATTATTGGATAGGTGGGATATCTAAGCTATCTTCTCAAGGTCAGTGTTTGGTTCCTTTTAATGGATTTCAATCAAGGAGCGCTTTGGGGTAGCCCTTAAGTTACTCCCAAATGGCTAACAGTTTGTTTGCTAAATTTCTTAGCCTTTTCATTCAGTGCTTTATCGCTTGGTGGATGAATATTGGCTGGTAAACCTTTGTAGTTCTAAGCATTTGCTATGAAGCCTAAATTAATTAACCACAATCCCGATTTGCACCCCGCCTTTGAGTTGTCAACTTAAAAAAATATATTCACAACCTAAAAATTAAGAGTTATGTTTTATTTGGTGGGCATTTTTAGGATGTCAAGCCCAGGAGACAGCATCTCAAGTAACCCTGAGAGAACTGCTCTAAGGAGGCGAGGGGAGGAGCCAGGTTATCTAGAAGTTTTGCAACAAAGGGCAGGTAATCTGAACATCAAAAAAGTATTGCTAATTAAAGAAAAATCAGATATCCCAAGTTAAGGAATTTCACACTCTTCTATATATGGGAAGATGCAAGAATCTGGGCTCACTGAACCCATTCCTTTCATATGCATCCCAGCTATTCTGGGCCAGCATCCTGTGTTTTTCCCACATCCTGAGCTCCCTTGGGCTCACCATAGACTGGCCGCAGCCAGATGGCTCTTGGATGGCTGGTATTCTCCTTCCTGAGTGCCCTTAGGGCTCAGGAACTCAAAGTGAAGTGCTGGAATCGATGATGATTGTGACATCCTTGTTTGTTGATATGGCAGGAAATATTTCATTTCTCAGAGTGATGCTGAACCCCTCTATTTCTAAACAGTCACATGTACTGCCACAGTTGACCCCACAGCCCAAGCCCTTTTCCCTCATACTTTGGAGAAAGCAAGTTTTTGAGACCAAATGAAACTCGATTTTTATTGCAGTGAAGTAGCACTTAAGCTAAGTGTGTGAAGCCCAGATTTTTCGTGGGCTGTTAGGAGAGGCCTCTCCTTGAATTCTGAGATGTGCATGTTCCCCAAGCACTCGTGTGGGATCTCCAAGTCTCAGGTGCTGGGTGCTAGGATGATTAACTGTGGTCTCATATCAATTTCTCATTACCAAGATTTGGGTAAAAGGGGATCATTCTTTATAAATCCATTAGCATCTTTTTCACAAAGAAGGAACTAATGCCAACATTTGATTAGAATGACTTTTTTTTTTAGTCTCAAGTGAACTAATTAGTTTTTTTTTGTTTATTTTTTAAGTAGTGATGCATAGCTAGGTACATGTGCTTATACGGGAGATTTTATGTATATGGTTCACCTACGGAGGACAGGACAATCAGAAATTAGGGGGAAGTTTCTCTGCAAACACAGAAAAGTGTGTTCTGAGCAGTGTTATACTGTGGAGTAAGGCTTGCAAACACAAGATCACTTAAATGATCTTACTGTTGTTGTCTCCCAAATAGGACCTAACATTTAATGGACTTACAAAAAAATCTGTAAGCAAGACTTTTCACAAGAGTTTTCTGAAGGTAAGACAAATAGGAACTTGGTCTTTTATAGATGCTTTTCATAAATGTTAGTTTTGTATAGAAGAAAACTTAATTACAGTAAAGGATTTTATTAATTGCCTAGAACACAGTAGTTCTAAGAAACTAGACTATCCCAACCAGGGGGACAGTTCTGGATCATGAAACTGCTTGTACAAAATAAGTAAGAACAAGAGAAAGGAAAAGACATTACTGGTGAGACCTTCATTTTATAGCAAGATACAGGGATGTACAAGGATGTCCAGCAAAAATGCTGAAATGCTCTTCTGTAGCAGCTTAGACAACAGCTTTGTCATTAGAGTGTTGGGGGGTGGGATAACCTTGGTCTGGCCCATTTTCCAAAAAAACTGATGCTTATTCAGGAAACTTTGGGGCCAGCATCTCTATGTCAGAAATTTCCAAAATGATGATATTCACTTTCCTCCATCTTGAAATTATAGAAATTAAGGGTGTGCAGAGTCAGTGCCTCTGAGGGTCACACGTAGGCAGAAGACCTGACGTTTGTTGGCTGAGTTGTGGCCCAGCCTTATTTCCACTCTAAGCTGTTGCTGGGGAGAAGAAAATCCTTCCCTCTACCATTTTACATTCTTGTGGCTAGACTAATAATAAAATTGACACTGGACACAGTAATTGGGGAAAAAAGAGACAAATCTTAATTTGTGTGCTTAGAGACCTCATAGAAAGTACCTAAGATATGGCCAAAGCAGGCAGCTTTTATGTTTTTTTTAAACAAAGAAACAACACATTTGAGAGGAATTGACAGGACAAAGAAATTTAGATTTGGGTGCTTAATTAGTAGAGAATTTAAGCAAAGGTTGGCCTTGGGATATTAAAAAAGTAACAATATTTGTTTATACAGGCTTCTCAGCCTGAAATCCCCTATGTCTAGCAAGATGCAGGGAATATACCTTTCATATGAGAGATTTATTTCCTGCTTTCAAGGAGGCAGAGAGGAGAGTCATAGTGACCCTCTTGCACTGGCCATTTCTTAGTAACTTCAAAATAATCAATGTGTCTTTGAGGCACATTTGGGGTTGGCTTGTCCTGGGCCCCAACACTGCTCCAAGAGGTTGTGGCTGATAGCGATGATACTCAAGGAGATATCTGCTGCATTTCAACTTAACTCCTTTCTGAAATGGTGATGTCATCCTCTGGTCAATCTTGCAGCTGAAATTGACCCTGGAGGCCACCCAGTTTAACCTCCTGCCCTGAGGCACAGAGACCCTCTTCCTTCCCAGAAGATGCTGTAACCTCTGCTACAGGACGCATCTGATGGGAGTTCATGCCCTTAATAGTGGTCCTTCCATCCTCAGCTGACGCTGGGTGCTCATAAATGAACTTGACTTTCCTGTGGCCTCTGCTCACTCCTCCCAGATCTGTCCTGCAAGGGGAACTACAGTGAGTCTGGCCCATATGGCAAGAGCACCTTGAGTATTTGAAGGCAGTTTGCAGACTCCCCAACCCATGTCTATTGTTAGTCACTTGATTCGTTTTGTATTTATTCGATACCCCTTGTCTTACGAGCTTTCCAAACCCTTCATCATTTTGGCTGTGTCCCTCTAAGCAAGCTAGATTTTCCAATCTTCTTTCTCAAAACAAGAGTATAGAGTTGCACACAGTGGTCCCGACCTTCATTTGTCAAATCAAAGCCTAGAGATTTATTTTTTTAAAGAAATTGCTTTAAGCCCTGGCAACTCTGTATGAATATCTCTCCCTGGGTGATGAAAGATCCCAGCCTGATTCTGCAGCCTGACTCCCTGAGCTTGTAGGCAGGCTGTTCTCTAATGAGCCAGGAACAAGTTGTCTACCCTGGACTTGCTTTCTCCATCTGGGAATGGGGCTAAAAATAGCACCCACCTCAGAGGATAGTTTTATAAAGATCATAGGATTTCATATGTATAAAGTTCTAGCAGTAGTGCCAGACCCCGTCAACTCTTTATGTTATTATTATTGTTATCATTGTTATGAACAAAAGCCCATACTCCAAGCCAAGGAAAATCCTCACATTTTTGTGATGAGCACTGAGAAATCTGAAAACTACAGAAACAGGGATCAAATACTGCCATCCTCCCTGTACTGACTTGGCTAATCTACTCCCTTGGTTGCTACAAGCATGATGTGGAGCCACGCGGGCACCCTGAGAGACACCCAGCTCCTTTCATCCTCCCAACGTGCCCCCCATTAGAAGTTCAGTGGGCTGCCGTCTATGGGGTCACACAGAGTTGGACACGACTGAAGCTACTTAGCGGCAGCATTGTTCGTTTAGCTGCCAACGCCTTTGATTGTAAGAGACCTAATGAAAGGGATGCAGCTGATCAAGAAAAACACCCCGCAGCCCTTGGCTTCTGGCAGAGGTGCTGTGTCATGAGAATACATCTGTCACAGCTGCTTCTGTCCCCAAGCACACTTGACAGGGCCGTGCAAACACCTCCAGAGTCTGGCAAAGCTGGGCTTGCGAAAGGAAGGAACGAAGCATTCACCAGGGGTGGATCTGTGTGCTCCCTGAGACGTTATTTTTATTCGGCCAAATAATAAACTCTGCAGCTTAAGTAACATGACCATCAGTCATGGTGCACATTTGAACAGAAACATGGGAAACTGTAGTGTATAGAAACACAGGAGCGTGGAAATTATGATCCCTCAGCTAGGAGATGTAAAGACTTAGAAAGTATTGTGAATTCCATTTCCTTATTTGTGATCCCTGTTCTGAGGTTTTATCTTTCCTAGAACTTCTTCCAGTTGTTACCATTGGGCTCAAACATGTTATCAAGCAGGAGACGGAAACAACATTCCCCACCTCACTCTGTATCATTCCCTCCAACACCTGTCCTGTAGAGAAACTCAAAAACCCCAAGGAGCTACCCTCTCAGAAGTGCTGAAATTTTTTAGGGGCAAACAGAGATTTGGATTCCGGCAAATCAGTAACTGTAAGGAATTATGGAGAGACACACTAGTGACTTTTTTTAATCCTTCTAGGTCATTCCTGGTGGGATCAATCTTATAATGGCAGAAGTCCCATTTTCCCCTCTGCTGTACTTGATTTTAAGTTGCCAGGGTTGAGGTCCATGCTTAATATAAGCTACATTATCATTGGCATCTTCATTAAGATGATTAACCATTATGAAAATCTCACCTTAGAAAAAGACAAGAAAGAGAACCAGATGAGCTTATAGGTCACGATGCATGTGGGTCACCAGGCAGCACCACTCAGCCTCACTGCAGAGAGTTGACCTTCAAACTCCCTGCTCTGAAGGGCTCCTACGGGAAGAGCATCTTGTGACATTTTGTGCTGGAGACTCTGTACCCACTGGCACTCACTTATCTCAGCATATGCCAGTGATCAAAGCCGCCACGGCCAGCAGTCAGAATATAAAAGAATGGTCCTTTGTCTTCCTACCATTTTATCTTATTTTCCCTCGTGAATTTATATTTTGTACCAGCCGTATTACAACAATAAAAGCAGTTCTAGAATATGGGGGAAATAGCACTATGATATCACAACCTTATTTTAGCAAACTGTTTTGGGCTTCAACCTCTTTAAAGTGTGTGTTCAACCACCAGGAGGTTCCTAAAAGGCCTCATGGGCACCTCACTCCGTATCACCTGGTACACAGCTCCTGGGTTTTGGTTCTTGGGGTTTTTAAGAGCTTGGGGTATGAGAATCATGTTGAGACACTTACCACCACCACACCCACCCACTCCCCCATCCCCCCCAGCAGCCCCTGACCATCACTTTCTCGCAATCACATTTCGACCCCTGGAAATCCATCTTCGTCGTGCCTTGAGTTCTGGTAAATCAGTAACTGGAGTAAATGCAGCCTGATGAGGGAACAGAGGCTTGAGAACCCAGAGACTGGTACTGTACCCTCTCAACACATAGTTGTACAGGGTCTTATCAAACCCAGACCTTTCTCTCCAAATGTCATTTTTCTCTTTTCAAAACTAAGCCAGTCCTTTCAAATGGCAGAAATGCATTTCAAACACTTCACGAGTTTCCTGAAACAAACCGAACCCATTAGACTTGGCACTTTGAGTATCTTACCCTGAATGGGAAACAAGATGATTTAGGTGGACCTGTGCTCGGGGCTGTGTGGGCAGAGCAGAAATGTTTGGCGTCGTTGGAAGGGCTGTGACCTGGGAATCTGAAGTGTGTCTGAATCCAGACTCTGGCAGTCTGTTCCCTCTTGAGTCGGGGGTGGGTAGGGGTGTGGGAGGGTGAGACCCAGCACTCAGGACGTGACACCCACCTGCTGAAGCTTCTGTCAGAATTTGCCGATGAGATGAAAAGGTACCCTCTACATGTGGTCAGAGTTTGTGAGGCCAAATCCATGACCACTCGCCTAGAATGAGCCAGTTAGCCATACATTTGGCTGAAACTGGCTTCTACCTGCTGTCTCTGATGCAGATACAAAGTCCTAATAGTCCAGAGTCGAACCGTAGGTTGAAATACAGCAGATTCCAGTGATGCTGAGCAGTACAAGTTGTTCTAAGGTTCGGAGCATGAGTCTAGGTTTTCCTAGGAGCAGATGCTAAAATAGGATTTCTTAAGGGAAATGGCTGTGGCCTATGTGAGAGCAAAGGAGGAGGGGGCTGGTGAAGGCTGGGAGAGCCCTGGCACCACCTGTAAGTGTGAGCCCTGGGAGAGGCAGACAGGGAAGGAAAGCTGGGAGGTGGGCAGTGGCACGAAGCTTTGGCAAAGCATCTGGGAGTCCTTGAGGCAAATTCGGCCAAGAAGAGAACTGCCTTAGTTCCCCTCTGTCATTGGCTGGGAGCACAGAGCCTGCAGGAAGCATGGCCCCAGAACAAGTGCCAGGATGGATTCCAGAGCCCAGGAACTGGGGTGCAGTCAATGGTCAATTACTCTACTCCCTGGAACTGGGCCTCTGCAAGGTGCATTCTTGTGGCTGCCACAGAGTTCTAGAAACTCAGGACTAAAGAAATTGCTCTACCCAATAAATTACTCTACTTAGGCCTACGTGTGAACGTGCAGCTAATTCTCAAAAACCCATTTTTCTCCCAGTTGATTATAAAATGGAAGAACCAAGATTTCAACATCCAAAATAACTGAAATGTCTTTCAAAACAATCGCCTTGGAGAGTTCTGTGCTATTACAGAGGACTCTGAAGTTAACCCCAGCTGTAGTCACACCAGCATATTTACTCAGCACTCTGAACATGCCTGTGGCAAGACCCAGGCTCTGCAGAGAATTCCTCCCAGAGACTCCCTGGGGGAGCTTGGCATGCCGAGCTTACCCTGCATGGACTCTAAGGACCAAAGGTTACAAGATCTCTGAAGCAGCCCCTCCCTTTACATCCTTCTCTCCCCCCACCACTTTCCTCACACACCACATAGAATGTGGGGAGCTTGTGTTCCCTTTTCTCTGACCCCCAAGTTCCCAAAGTAGTTGTTAGCTTTGCTGAGTTAAGTTTCTTCTCTGCATGTTCTGGATCTAGAATGTCCATGGGAACAACTGCCCAGTTCCCTGCCCCTATAATTTTGAAGCACTTTACATACATCCCAGTGTTTCAGTGCCAGTGATCCCTCCCTTTTGAGGACCAGAACATCAGAAATACTGGCTAAGTTGTCCCAGTCTTGACACCTCATTCTGGAACATACTGTCAACAACCCATGCTCTTAGCAGCCAAGTGACCTTTGACCATCAGAGATCTGGAAAACATATTCACATTCTCAGGTCGCCAGAAATCACACTTAGGGTGTGCAAGAGAAATAGTGGTGCCTATGGAAATGCTCTTGGGAACAAACTATGACAGATACTTCATATCACCTACATGCTTTATCATCTTTGCACCTGTGGAGAAACACATGCATTTCTGGTTATGTCCAAACTATAATAATATCCAGAGAATGGGAAATGAAATGGATGTATGAAGACTTCACTTCCATATCATAGCTGATACATTTTGAATTGAATATACTTATATGGACTTTTACCTTTTGCTACACTGGGTCTTTGTTGCTTTGCATGGGCTTTCTCTTGGTGCAGGAAGCAGAGGCTACTCTGCCGTGGGCTTCTTGCTGCGGTGGCTTCTCTTGCTGTGGAGCACAGGTTCCAGGTCCATGGGCTTCACTAGTTGCAGCAGGCAGGCTCAGTAGTTGCAGCACACAGGCTTAGTTGTTCCATGGCATGTGAAATCTTCCTGGACCAGGATTGAACCTGTGTCCCCTGCATTGGCAGGCAGATTCTTATCCACTGTGCTACCAGGGAAGTCCTATATGGACTTTTTTAAATGCATAATTTAAATTTTAACAATATGGGTTTTCCCCTGTATTGTCAAGTTGATTCAAATAGGGAACACAATGTTATTAATGGTTTTCACATGGACAACAGTAGTAAAATTCATCCCTGATCGTTCCTCTATTCTGAAGACTATTCATGGCTATTATTGGCTTATTTTGGCTCTAATATGATGCAGACTGAAATGTGGTAACATTTTAATCAACTTGACTTTGAGGCCACGAACATTCCCTATTAAGCGACCATGGTGCTGTGACATTGATTCTGTCGAGAAGATCCCTGGCTCCAGTGCTCCTCTTGATCTACCTGGAAATTATATGTGTCATTTCTGTAAAATGGTCAACAGCTTACACTTGCTGATTCAGAAATGCAAATGAAAGCTATGATAATCTATCTGTACATTGGGTAATACTGGTAAATACACTAACCCTTAAAACTCTACCCCATTGTGTAACAAAGAAAGAAAATTAATATTTTTGTTTTATTCCTGTATAGTTGATTTACAATGTGATAATTTCTACTATACAGCAAAGTGATTCAGTTATATATACATGCACATTTTTTCATATTCTTTTCCTTTATGGTTTATCACAGGATATTGAATATAGTTCCCTATGCTATATCAGTTCAGTTCAGTCACTCAGTCATGTCCGACTCTGTGACCCCATGAATTGCAGCACGCCAGGCCTCCCTGTCCATCACCAACTCCCAGTCCATCAAGTTGGTGATGCCATCCAGCCATCTCATCCTCTGTCATCCCCTTCTCCTCCTTCCCCCAATCCCAACCAGCATCAGAGTCTTTTCCAATGAGTCAACTCTTCGCAAAAGGTGGCCAAAGTACTGGAGTTTCAGCTTTAGCATCAGTCCTTCCAATGAACACTCAGGACTGATCTCCTTTAGGATGGACTTGTTGGATCTCCTTGCAGTCCAAGGGACTCTCAAGAGTCTTCTCCAACACCACAGTTCAAAAGCATCAATTCTTCGGTGCTCAGCCTTCACAGTCCAACTCTCACATCCATACATGACCACTGGAAAAACCATAGCCTTGACTAGACGGACCTCTGTTGGCAAAGTAATGTCTCTGCTTTTAATATGCTGTCTAGGTTGGTCATAACTTTTATAGTAGGACCTATTGTTTATTCATTCTCTTTGTAATAGTTTGCATCTGTTAAACTCAAATTCTGAATCCATCTCTCCCACCCACCCCTGCTTGCAACCACAGGTCTGTTCTCTATCTCTGTTCATCTGTTTCTCTTTTGTAGATGTGTTCATTTGTGTCATATTTTATATTCCACATATAAATGATATTTTTATTTGGGAAGGAGAGAGACAAATTCTGGCATTTGATCTTCTCTTCTGACTTAGTATGATAATCTCTAGGTCCATCCATGTTGCTGCAAATGGCATTATTTCATTCCTTTCTGTGGCTGAACAGTATTCCCTTATATCCCTACCATATCTTCTGTACCCATTCATTTGTCAGTGGACATTTAAGTTGTTCCTATGTCTTGGTTATTGTGACTAGTGATGCTATGAACATAGAGGTGCATGTGTCTATTTGAATTATATTTTTGTATATCCCAGGAGTGTAATTCCTGGATCATATGGCAAATCTCCTTTTGTTTTTCTGAGGAAACTCCATACTGTTTTTCATAGTGGCAGCCCCAATTTACATTCTTACCAACAATGTAGGAGGGCTCCATTTTCTCTGAACCCTCTTCAGCATATATTACTTGTAGATTTTTTAATGATGGTCATTCTGAAAGGTATGAGGTGGCACTTCATTGTAGTTTTGATTTGCAGTTCTCTAATAATTAGCAGTGTTGAACATCTTTTCATGTGCCTGTCAGCCATCTGCAAGTCTTCTTTATAGAAACATCTGTTTAGGTATTCTGCCTATTTTTCACTTGAATCATTTGTTATTTTGTTCATTGAGTTATATATTTTGGAAATTAAGTACTTGTCAGTCACACCATTTGTAAATATTTTATCTCAGTATATAGTATATCTTTTCATTTTGTTTATGATTCCCTTTGCTATACAAAAGTTGGTAAGTATGATTAGGTTCTATTTGTTCATTTTTGCTTTTACTTCTATTGTCTTGAGAGACTGACCCAAGAAAACATTGGTACAGTTTATATCAGATAATGTTTTGTCTGTGTTCTCTTCCAGTTTTATGATGTCATGTCTTATGTTAAAGTCTTTAAACCATTTAGGGTTTATTTTTGTGTATGGTGCACGGATGTGTTCCAGTTCTAACTTCATTAATTTATATGCAGCTGTCCAACTTTCCCAACACCACTTGCTGAAGAGACTGTTTCTTTTCTCCATTGTATATTCTTGTCTCCTTTGTTGAAAATTAATTGACCATAGCATGTGGGTTTATTTATGGGCTGCCACTTCTGTTCCATTTATCCATATGTCTGTTTTTGTGCCAATATCAGCTGCTTTGATTACTGTTACTCTGCAGTATTGTCTGAAATCTGGGAGGGTTATGCCTCTTGCTTTATTCCTTTCCCTTAGGACTACTTTGGCAATTCTGGGTCTTCTATGGTTCCATATAAATTTTAGGATTATTTGTTCTAGTTCTGTGAAAAATATCATGAGTAATTTGGTAAGGATCATGTTAAATCTGTAGATTGCTTTGAGTAGTATGGCAACTTTAACTATATTAATTCTTCTAACCCAAGAGCATGAGATATCTTTCCATTTCTTTGAATCCTATTCAATTTCAAAAGGAAGTTAACTTTGATCCAACAATTTAAAGTATCTTTGGGGAATGTAATCCCTTTCATGCATATTCTATCTTCCATGTTCTCTCCCCTTTTGTTGTCCCTTGGCTTCTTGGCAATGCCTCCAGTATATCCTACTGCTATCTAATGCCAAACTCTGGTCTGTTCTCTCTAATCAAATCCAGGCTTGGTGATTCTCCATAACACCATTCCCGGACTTCCACTAGCCTTTAGTGTAACTTGTAGTCTTTTTCCATGCCTGATATTTCATCTTGCACTTTTCAGTTACAGGATCTAGGCTCCACATCACCAACTCCAGAGGGAAGAACTGACATCAATGCCCCTTGCAAATGTACCAAAATGTGCCACATTGCTCATCTTTACATGGCAGTCCTGCTGAGGGTGGCTTGCTCCCCACTGTGGTGACTGCCCAGGTAATCTCAGTCAGCTCCATCAGTATTCTGGACACCTTACCTGAAGGGTATATGGGAACTTCAAGGCGTGAAAAGATTATGGAGAGCTAAACCTAATCAGATAGAGGCCACATCTTTTCTCAGCTTATGCAGAAGGGTGGCAGTGGAGATCTCCTAGGACATATGTTCCAAATCCCAAATGAGAAGTGGAACCAAAGCCCCTCATCAATTTTTCCCCTTTCCGCTCAGTCACACCATTTGTAAATGCCTCCTCTCTCTGGGTCTTTAGCCTTTTGTGCCTGTTTGAAAGGGAGTGTCATAAGGGGTAGACTTTCATTTATGTCCCTTTCTAACCAATACTTCCTCTCAATTTTAATTGTAAATGAGAATTACCTGAGGGTCTTTCAAAAATCCCGATTCCCAGGCCATATTCCAGACCAGTTTTACTGGATGCTCTTGGGATGCCACCAGGCATCAGTATTTTGTAAAGTTTCATGTGTGATTCCAGTGTGTCACCAGCAGGGTTGGGAAACCCTGCTCTGTATTCTCCCTCCTTCCAGGGGTGGTATTGGCCCTCCCACTTTCTAGTGGCTAAAATAGTCATTGACTGTTAGAAATGTGATGTGAAGGGAAGAGGAATGAAGCATGATAAGAATAATATTTTTAATATATTATCTGCTTTCAGCCTCTCTCATAAAAATGTAATTTCTTAATTTTAGCATTTATAATCAATTATTTCATTTTATTACAATTATAGTACAGAATATAGTATTATTCTTGACCATGTAAGAGAAAATGTATGGCAGAAGTCTAAGGTATAAAGGGTTTGTACATTTTAGGTGCATTAGTTAAAGATTCAAAAGTAACCAGTGGAAAAGCTAGAAACTTATTTTAGCCATCAAACTTGGGCAAAAGAGAGGGTGCCATAAGTGATACATCACCCCTGATCATTGCAAGAGTCAATAGCTATCATCTAAGGATAGGTAAAAACAGCAGCTTAGTTCCATGCTATTCAGACGTAAGAGGCTGACCACCCAGTGTAAAGGCTGTCTCTTAGGGGTGGGTCTGGAATAGAGGAGAGTTGAGAATCTCTAAAGTTTCACCTTGCAAATACATTGAACAAAGATGACAGATTAAAACTAAATTCATAAATGAAATTGGGATTCCATACTGTGGTGTATATCAAGGGACGGCTTGGGAGAATCTCCCCAGTCAGTGCTGACTGCAGCTGAGCACCTGTGTAGGTTGAATGCTAGAGCCCCCCTCCCCTTGCTCGCAGCAGCGCTACCTGCCTGGGTGGTGGTGCACTGATTCTCTATGGCCAAATCTTTTGCATTTAGTTAGTAAATGGCCCGCCACAGAATTGAGACATGTATAATATTTTACATTTTGTACATTCCCTGGAGAGATTTAGAGGAAGTGACATTTACAAAGAATCTGCAGGGTAACACTCCCAATTCACCCCTTTGCAGATTCTTATGAACACAACTGTAAGCAATGGCATGTTTTTAGGGCCAGAGGTTTTAGCAGATGGTTTTGGTCTATGTGTCATAAGCCTTTAGGTGCCTTTAGATGTTCAGAGAAATACCTGTTGAGATACACCACAGGTAAATAGAGCACTGAATTAAACAGAAGAGCTCTGAGGTCTCTTCTAGGCTGTACCTACCATCAGCAGGTTCTGCATCCTCAACTTTGTCACTTAACTTCTGGAAGGTCTGAAGAATGAGGGCCCTCAACTCAAGTTCTCGATTCTTTTCCCACCTAATGCTTTGCACATCAAGAGTTTCCTCTAGAATTGTTGTTGTTGAGTCATGTCCAACTCTTTTGCACCCCATAGACTCTGTCCATGGGGTTTCCCAGGCAAGAATACTGGAGTATCAATGTCTGTCTCTGGGCTATCTTGAATGTTTCTCTTCAACCTCTATTGAGCTTTAAAATGTGAACTTGCCTACTGTGCAGTTCAACAACATGCCTTGTCTTTAAACAGATAGGATTCAAATTCCAGCTCCATCACTTTTTAGCTGGATGACCCTGAACAAGTTTCCTAACTTCTTCCATCCCCAGTTGCTCATCTATAAAATGGAAATCAAATATTTACTGCTATTAGAATCTGATATTTTCTAGTCCAAAAAAATTCCCAGCAAATGACAACTTGTTATGCAGAAGAAGCTAGCACTAAGAACCTAATACATGCTCCCTAGTTTGTAAGACAGGTTGTCATAATCTCACAAAAAGGAGTCCAGCGTGAGTTTGCAGATAACTAGGTCAGATTTTCCCACTTCCCTCATTTGCAAAGCAACAAGCCTTCTGTTCTTACACAGAGCCTGTGTGCTGGGAGAAATGCTCATCACCATCTGGGTTCAATAGTAGCCAAGAAAAATAACGGGATAGTAAGTGAAATATCCTCAGGCTGCATCCCTTTACCATCTCTGGCCATTTTCTATTTTGGGGGTGTGTGTGTGTTAAAGGGGAAGATACACATATTAGCATGGAGTACTATACAGAAGTTCAGGATGCCAATAGACTATATAGAGGTTCCAGTTACAGCTTTTTTTCTTTACTTGGAGCATAGCTGATTTACAGTGTTTGTGTTAGTTTCAGGTATAGGGCAAATTGATTCAGATTTTATACATAAATATTCTTTTTCAGATTCTTTTTCATTATAGGTTATTACAGATATTGAATGTAGTTCCCTGTGCTATACAGTAGGTTCTTGTTGTTTATCTGTGTATCTGTTAATCCCAAACTCCTAATTTATCCCTCACCCACTCCCTGCCCATTTGCTAACCATAAGTTTGTTTTCTCTGGCTGTGAGTCTATTTCTGTATTATAAATAAGGTCATTTGTATCATTTTTCAAATTCTACATATTAGTGATACATGATATTTATCTCTACCTGTCTGACTTACTTCACTTAGTATTGATATGATCTCTAGGTCCTTCCATGTTGTTACAAGTAGTATTATTTCATTCTCTTTATGGCTAAGTAGTATTCCATTGTATGTATGTTACTGCTGCTGCTAAGTCGCTTCAGTCATGTCTGACTCTATGCGACTCCATAGACGGCAGCCCACCAGGCACCCCCAACCCTGGGATTCTCCAGGTAAGAACACTGGAGTGGGTTGCCATTTCCTTCTCCAATGCGTGAAAGTGAAGTCTCTCAGTCGTGTCCGACTCTTAGCGACTCCATGGACTGCAGCCCACCAGGCTCCTCCATCCATGGGATTTTCCAGGCAAGAGTATTGGAGTAGAGTGCCATTGCCTTCTTCATTGTATGTATGTATGTACATATATATATATATCGATCTTTTTATCCATCTTTCTGCTGATGGACATTTATGTTGCTTCCATGTCTTGGCTATTGTAAACAGTGCTGCTATGAACATTGGGGTGCATGTATCTATTGAGGTGCATGCATCTTTTTGAATTAGAGTTTTCTACAAATATATGCCCAGGAGTGGGATTGCTGGATCATATGGTACTTCTGTTTCTAGGTTTTGAAGGAACCTTCCTACTGTTTTCCATAATGACTGTACCAGTTTACATTCCCACCAACAGGAGGGAGGGTTCCCTTTTTGTCCACATTCTTTCCAGCATTTATTACTTGTAGACTTTTTGACATTGAGCATTCTCACCTATGTGAGGTGATACTTCATTGTAGTTTTAACTTGCATTTCTCTGATAATTAGCAATGTTGAGCATGTTTTCATGTGCCTATTGGTCTGTTTATTGTGTGTCTATTTATATAGAACTTCTGCCCATTTTTTGATCCTGGCCATTTTCAGTAGCCTTAAACATCTACTGTAGTGTTCAGCACACTTGACCTTCTTAGAGCAAAAGGTCTCCCTTTGGCCAGATAAGGACTCTGCTGTTACTTCCCAAGGTAACAATAGTCACCATTTCAAGGTTCTTGACTCGATCATGTTCTGTCTTGGTTGGGGCTAGAACATTCTGATAATTCATAAAGTGAGTCCTGTAGTCTCATCTTTGTCCTATAGAAAGATGAAGGACAGGCAAAGAAAAGCAGGAAAAGAGTACTGTATCCAAATGGCATTGATTTATTTGCTGCCAGGCATCACTTACTCTTCAAAGTTTCCTATTTTTAACATGGAAGCAATAATTCTGCAGTCTTTCAAAAGGGATTTTTTGAAGCTTATATCTATATGTTTTGGGGTCTTGTAAACTAAGAAGGAAGTATAAAATAGGAATAATGGTAATAAAATATATTTAAGAATAAACTCAAAACAAGAAATGTATATAAATGAAAATTGTGTTTACTTTTTGCTTTGTTTTATACATGAAAATTGTAAATACTATGGAGGATTCATAAGAAAGGCTACTTTTGGTAATGAAGATTTATTTTAAAGATGGCCTAAATTGATCTTACTCCCAATAAAAGTACTCATTGTAGAACAACAAACACTAATTATGAAATTTATACAGAAAAATGAGCATTCAACATATATTTTCCATGAAGGACAATTCTCTAAAAAAGCTCATTCAACAGGTAGTTCTTTTTGCTTAAAGTGGATGAACAGAGCTATAACGACTTAAAACATGGACAGGTGGATTAAGATCCGTTAGTTCAGTAATAAGCAGTTGGGTATGGACTCTCTCCCAGTTCTCCAGGGTAACCACTTATGTTTTCTACAGAGATGACAAAAATAGTAAAATCTTGTGTGGGCACTTAAACTACTCAGAATTTTACTTCTGGACGAGTGCTGTAGTATTTCAGCTTGGTGTATACTTAACACATGGTATTTCAGTTGGATTGTCTGCTTAACTTCACTGGTCAAATCACCAATAAGAAACTGTGACCAAATGGTTGAATGAAAACAAAGAATCAGTTATCTAAACATAAATGGGTTCTTCCTTCTTAGTTTTTCAAGGCCCTTGTTCTCTCCATGTGTTGCTATTTCCCATGAACTCTAGGTTTATCTAATAAACCTCTTCACTTAGATTTGTCGTTGGCAACTCCAGGCTAACCTCTTCCAAACTGAGCTTTCAATATCTGCTCCCTCATCTCCAATTCTTACAGACTTCCCCACCTGAGCAAATGACATTTGTTCCTCGTCGTTAGGTACAAAATTTTGAAGTTATCCTTGACTCTTCTCTTTTTATCAAACTACTTATCCAGTTGATCACCAAATCTTATTATCCTGTTTTCAAAATAAACCCAGATGGGGTGATATCTCCCATCTCTCCTTTTCCTCCCCAACGCTACCCACCTTGTTTATCACCATAACTATTTGATTCCCTGTCTCCTTATAGTCATTGTCTCACTGAAGTCATCCTTTTACAAAATAAGCATATAATGCCCCACTTTTCCTCAAAACCCCCCCATGACTCCTAGTATAATCTAACATTCATACAGTGGCCCTCATGATCCTGGTCTACTTCCATCACCTCCTCACTCTCCCCTCCCCACCCCAGGGTTTTTCCCCTGCTGTCAGTTTCTCTTCCTTCACTCATGTCTTTCTTTTTCTTCAAACGTTATAAGCATACTCTTGCATCAAGGCCTTTGCACTCACTTCTCCTTTACCTGAAATGTTCACCTCCATGCACACCCAGATATGAGCACCATGACTGCAGAAACTTTTTATGCTACAAAGCCACTGGACCCCCAGGACCCAGAGCAGTGCCGGACATTTGGGTGGTGCACAATACATGATTACTGAGGACCTGAATGAGCCATACTTAAGTAGCAATCATTGCTTGGTGGTGGTGTAAAGAATATTTCACGGCAGCATGCAGTCTCTGCAGAGCCAGTGGGATTCCTAAAATAAGATAGTCCTGCTTGGGTACTGCATTCTTGCATTAAAACAGACTCTCCGCCCCTGATAATCTCTCCAACAGCACCCCCTTCCCACCTCCTTTCTCATTACTGTCTAGCCACATTGGCCTTCTCCCTGCTCCTGGAACAGGCCAAGCACGTCTGAACCTTCGGGTCATTTTGCTGGATGTGCTCTTGGCAGGAAGCATCTGTTCCTGCATCTTTGGGTGAGTCCTCACTCAGGTCTCATTTTGCAGCTCCCCCCTTGGTGAGACCTTCCCCAGTCACTCAAAGCAACTAACTCCCCTTTGCTTATCTCTGTCACACCACACTCAAAACAAAAGATAACAGAGACCTTACCTATATTCCCCACTGTATTACCAGAGGTGCCCATCATGTGACATTCACAAAATATTCGGAGGATTGATAAATGTCATTTGTCTAGTTGCTGAAGATCGTAAGATCCGTGCCTCCAAGACAGCTCTAGCCACAAGGTGCTGAAATGATGTATCTGTGACTTTGTCTTGCATACTCTGTGAGACGCCCTGAAACAGGCACACTGTTTAATTTGTAGTCACTTCCCTGCCACTGCCCACAGTTCCAGGCAGCTAGTGGTACTCCACAGATGTTTGCCAAACCAACATGAAGCTCCAGAGAGGTGATACAGCCTTTTCACCAAGTTAATTTCACTTGAAGGAGAGAGAATATGAATCAGAGATGGTAAACTATTAAAAAGTGAATGTTATGAGATGGCCAAGGGAAGCCATATGAGGAAGAGTATACAGAAGAGACAAGACATGGAAAAATTTAATGCTTGTAATTAGTTCTTATGGGGAGAAGAAATACAATGGTGACGTCATCAATTCAGGTGCTCATTGCAGAGCAATGCCAAGGCTTCTGGTACTATAAAACTACATGGTCTTTTTTTCTTGGCAAAAAAAAATTATATTATTGATGCATTTAATAGTTCCTGTGAATAAGTCAATTTTTTGATTACTCAAGGATACTCCTTATAGTAGTTGTTCTAAACTTTCCCCATTATTTTTTTCTTTTATTTTTTGTCTCCAAATCCTTTCTCCTCACAGATGGCTCTATCTCTCACTTTGTGGAGAAAGTCAAGGTCATTGAAGGGGAAGCCGCCCAATCTTCTGTCTTCTCCACCAAAAATATCTTGGATCCAACACATGCCCCCTCTTCGTTCTCTTCTGTCTTGGCACAATAGCTACTTTTTCTTCTTTCCAAAAATTAACATTAACATTATATCTGGATCACGTTCCCTTTAATTTTGTCAAACAATGCCTTGTCTTTTCAACTATTTCTAATTTCCCAGCATCGTGCATACCTTTCTTTCCACTAGTTCCTTCCCTTTCGACTTCAGACACGCACAGGTGTTCCATGTCTTAGAAAACCAGGGGTTGCTATTGTTGCCTCCATCACCCTGCTGCATTTATGATAAACATATACACAAATATTTAATAAATTATAAGAGGAAAGTAAAGGGACATAGGATGGGCAGTTAGCCAGGGTTTCGTCTGAGTAGCCATGCTGGTGGAAGCGATTTCTCAGCTAAGTTGGTAGCTGCCTTGGGGAAGGGCTGGTGAGTGTTGCTGGGAAGCAGAAGCTCATACAAAGGACTGTGGGAGAAGACAATATGGCACCCACCTCCAACCTCCCACATGCACTGGGCACCGTCAATATGTCTACTAATTACTTTTTGCACACCCTCTTTCATGTGAAGCTTCACATCCTGTGAGGATATTAGGCAGAACTCCTGGCCGTCTTAAGAGCTCATGGTCTAGTGGAGGAAAAGCCGAATGAGTGATCCAAGTAAACTCCGCTGTGAAAGGGAGGGGTGAAGGCTGAGCTGAGTCTAACAAAGGAGGGAAGGGAAGCTGAGCCTCAAAACCGCACACACCCTTCATCCAGTTCTGACAGAAACGATCGCTCTGCCAGATGGACACGGGGCTGGCAGCCACACACATGTTCACTTTGTCTGCTGTGTCCCTTCTACCAGGGCCTCTGGACTCACGCTAGTAGGCTAACTGCAGAAACAGACCACTTCAAAATCTCAGTAACTTCGCATGAGAAAAGAGTATCTCCTGCATCCCCTCACTCCAAGGCAGTTCCAAGGAGGCGAAAGACTGCTCCGCACGGTCACTCAGGAGCCTAGGACACCACCCTCCTGCACATCATAGCTCTGCACTGCTTAGGTCCTCAGGATCCAAAATGCAGCTCTTGGACCTGCAGGGTCAGCACCTTGTTAACTTGTTAAAAATGTAAATTCAGAGCCTACTAAATCAGAGGCTCTGACTCTAGGATCCAAAACACATATTTACCAAGCTAGCAGATGGAGGCAGGGAGCGTGCAGGGTCACACATGAGGGTGTTTAAGTGCCAGCTGGGAAGTAGCACATCCCACTTCTTCCCACGGCCCGTCGGCTGTGACCCAGTCCTGATGCCCTGCCTTCCTGTTCAAGAAGCTGAGACATGTAGTCCGGCTCTGCACCCGGGAAACAAAGTCCTCCCTTCATAAACGGTCTTCCCACTTCTAGTGTCTCCCTTAAATTCGTCTCCCATCAGCAGTCAGACTAATGTTCCTAAAAGGTGAAACTATTATTACCCCTCCCAGTTTAAAACCTTCATTGGTCTCACAGCCTTTCAAATGACACTTCTTAGCCCTCCAAGGCCTGGTCCCTGTTGCCTCTCTAGCTTCACGGTCTGCCATCCTCCAAGGAAGTCTAGATCTCTCAACCACTGGTCCTTTTCCTGGCCACCTGCCCTCTTCTCTGGGCCTTTGCGCCTGCTGCTCCTCCCATCTTCCTTTCTTCCTGGTCACTCCCTGAATCCTTCAGGGTTCAGCCAGGTTGTGACTTTGTCCAGAAACATCTCCCTGAAGACCCTGCCTGGCCCTCCCTCAACACTGGGTTAGATGCCTCTCCTAACCCTGAATAATTCTTTCCACCTTGAATTTCAATCACGGAAGTCACTGGAGGGCAGAGACTGTGTTACACGATGTTGGTCTTGTTGCCCATCAGGAACCTGGCATGGAGTAGGTGCTAAGTAGTGAATTCAAAGAGGCTTACATGTGTGTGTGCTTAGCCATGCCTGACTCTTTGGACCCCATGGACTGTAGCCTGCCAGGCTCCTCTGTCCATGGGATTTCCCAGACAAGAATACTGGAGTGGATTGCCATTTCCTGCACTAGAGGATTAGTGGGTGCTCAGTGGCTACTTGTAGGTGAGAATGTTGATTGGTTGTATCGTACTGTGGCCAGAATCTGCTATTCAGTTCAGTATGCTCACTGCACCTAAACCACAGCCAAGAGCTTCCTATCACCTGAAAATCAACTCAAAGCCACACTGTCACACTCTGATCACTGTCAGCCCATTGTTGTGGGTTTTTTAAATTAATTTATTAATTTTATTTGGAAGCTAATTACTTTACAATATTGTGGTGGTTTTTTGCCATACACTGACATGACTCAGCCATGGGTGTACATGTGTTCCCCATCCTGAACCTGTCTCCCACCTCCCCCTATCCCATCCCTCAAGGGTTGTTCCAGTGCACCAGCTTTGAGTGCCCTGTTTCATGCATCAAACTTGGACTGGCAATCTGTACACAAAAATCTTCATATCTTCATCCGTGTGAATTTGCATGTGTGATTTACATAATAAATAGAATAAGGAAATTCAGTATTTGAAGTGTAATCAAATTATATTGTTTAGAAAACAGAAAAAATAAAGCTGGCTGGTGCTGGTGGGACAGCACAGATCTCTTGGCAGCTGAATTCTCGGATGAATCAGTCCTCTATTCTTGTAACGCTTTGCTGTGGCTCATTCTGATGGACTAATTTTGGATTGAAAATAATGAACTCATAAGACATTCTCTTTTTTAAAAAAGTATTTTATTGAAGTATAGTGGATTTACAATGCTACTTTCTGGTGTACAGCAAAGTGATTCAGTCATATGTATACATACGTTCTTTTTTAAAAATAACTCTTACTGGAGTATAGTTGACTTAGTATACATTCGTTTCCATACTCTTTTCCAATATGGTTTGTTGTAGGACACTGAATATAGTTCCCTGTGCTATACAGTAGGACCTTGTTGTTTATCCATCCTGTGTATAAGATGTTGCATCTGCTAATCCCAAACTCCCCGTACGTCCGACCCTCACCCCTCTCCTCCTTGGTAAGCACAAGTCTGTTCGCTGTGTCTGTGATTCTGTTGCTGTTTCACAGATAAGTTCATGTGTACGTTTGTTTAGATTCCACGCAGAAGCAACACCGCATGGTATTGGTCTTTCTCTGTCTGACCCACTTCGCCCAGTCTGACAGCCGCTGGGCGCATCCATGCTGCTGCACGTGGCATAATTTCAGTCTCTTTTATGGCTGAGAGTGTTTGCTGCAGTGTCCTGGTACCGCAGCAGTAGTCCTCTACCTTCTTTATTCACTCCTCTGCCAGTGGACGCTCGGTGTGTTTCATGTCTTGGCTACAGTGAATAGCACTGCTATGAACACAGGGGTACGTGTATCATAGTTTTGTCCAGATATATGCCCAGGAGTGGGACTGCTGGATCATATGGCAACTTTCTTTCTTTCTTTCTTTCTTTTCTTAAGAACCTCCTTACCATTTTCCTTAGTGGCTGCACCAACTTATGGGAACTGCACTATTCCCACAACAGTGTAGGAGAGTTCTCTTTTCCCACTCTGTCCAGCATTTATTATTTGTAGATTTTTTAATGATGGCCATTCTGATGAATGTGAAGTGATATCTCATTGTAGTTTTGATTTACATTTCTCTGATAATTAGCAACACTGAGCATCTTTTCATGTTGACCTTTAGCCATCTGTATGAGAAGACATTCTCTTTAAAAAAAAAAATATAGTAACACCCTTCACAGGGATGGAAAAATAAGCCATAGCAATGTCCATGAACAGTAATTGCTTCTGCTCCAAGTCCTCTCCATGCCAGTGATCCCAATTATTTTTTTCAAATGAATCCAGACACGTTTATTTTATAGACGCTTGGAAAATATTGAAGTGGTGACAAACTAAAATGAGAAATTAGAGTCGGAATCGACTTTATCCTCCAGGTAGCCCCAGTCTTGCTTGGAACACTCTGGCTATGACTCTCAGGGCAGGATGCAGGGTCTGGGGCTCTTTTTGTCTTCTGCACAGGGTTTGCAGCTTGTTCAGGGCACACAACCAGTGACTGGCCCTTACTTGAAAGTCCCAGGAGAACTCTCAATCTCGATCAGTGCTGCCTGGCAGAATCTCTGGGTGACAGGCAAGGAGGTTTCCGAGGTGTTCAGGAAGATCTGGGCAGTAGGCATCCCCTTGTTCAGCATAGGAAGAAGGAACAGATTTCTTTGAAGCAGCAGTTCTTCAGCTTTCTGACACCAGGGACCGGTTTCACGAAAGATAATTTTTGCACAGAAGGTGGGCTGGTGGTTTCAGGGTGATTCAAGTGCATTACATTTGTTATGTCACTGCTGATCTGACAGGAAGTGGAGTTCGCAATAATGTGAGCCATGGGGAGCAGCTGCAAGTACAAATGAATCTTCACTTGCTCACCCACGGCTCACCTCCTGCTGTGTGGCCCCGTCACTAACATGTCATCGACTGGTACCAGGGGATGGGAACCCCTGCTTTAAAGCAGTGGGTATGAACTCCCTATGGAACTTTACCCCATCAGTCATTTCCATCTCTCTCTATTGTTGTTGTTGATCAGTACTAAGTCATGTCTGACCCTCTGTGACCCCATGGACTGCAGCACGCCAGGCTTCTCTGTCCATCACCACCTCCTGGAGCTTGCTCAAACTCATGTCCATTGAGTCGGTGATGCCATCCAACTATCTCATCCTCTGTCGTCGCCTTCTCCTCCCACCTTCAATCTTTCCCAGCATCAGGGTCTTTTCCAATGAGTCAGCTCTTCACAGCAGGTGGCCAAAGTATTGGAGCTTCAGCTTCAGCATCTCTACTGTCTGCTAAGTCTGTAAGCATGACCCGAAAGCACCCAAAGACCAGCCTTGTGAGTTGGGTTCTTCCTGAAGTATACACATAGATGGAGTTAGGAATAAAGATTTGTTGAGGAAGAAAGCATGAGAAACTCAAGGGGATGGAGCAGAATTGTGTAGGAAGAGCAGAGGGGAAGTGGCAGAGCCATCAAGTCCCTGGAGTTGCATACCAAGGAAGTGGCAAAGCCAGGTCTGAGCTTCCACGAATCTCCAGAATGCAGGCATAGAATCACAGTGCACGCTGCCTGTGTCTGCTCCAGCTCTGACAGACCATGTGTTTTACTATCACTCAAATCATAGCTGTCATACTTATTCATTATGGGCCAAATGCTCCACTAAGTGCCTTCTGATGTGCATGACCTATTTGTGAGGTAAGCGTTCCTTTCTGCCTTTTACATATTTAGAAACCTGAGTTGCAGTGAAGTTAAATGATAGGCACAGAATCATTCCACAAATAAGTAGCAGAATGAGAATTCACACTTCAAATTCATGCTCTCAACCCTGAAGCCATGGTCCTTTATGTTCCCATTGCCTTTGAGTTAGGACAGAGTTTCATTCATCTTTGTAATCACATAACCTAAAAAATTATAGGCATTGAATAAAAATTTGCTGAATGAAGAATGTGCTTTTCCAGAATCTCTGGAATTGTAAAATGTATTCTTTTTTTTCAAAGGCATGGTATCAAGATAAGGCTATTGCTAATGCTTATTTTCACTTTTTAAAAATACTAGTTATAGCTTTTGTGCTATGAATAAAATTTCTAGTAGTCAATACATTAAACACACATACTGGAAGAGGTTCGGGAACCTTGAAGATGCTATTTTAGTGAAAATTAGTCGATAAACAGATGATCCTCAGACTTCCATGCACACATAAGTCATTAAGGAAGCTTATTAACATGCAGATTACTGAGCCCCACCAACCATAGATTCTTATTCAATTGATTTTATAAGAAGCCTCCAAATCTACATTTTGTAGTAATCTCTAAGTGAGTCCAGAGCAGGTGGTTCCATGGACCACATCTTGACAAACTCAAGCGAGTCACTGGAACTTTCCATCGGCTAATTAACCTCCATGTCACATAAGAAATCTTAAAAAATTTAACAGTAAAATCGCAACTGGAATAAAACTGTTTGACCTCTGTTATTTGCTATAATGATTTTTAGAACTGATGATGAGACCTGAGACCCATATCATAATCCGTGTAGGTGCCAATTTAGCTTGATTGGATCAGGTGGACAGAACACTTCACAATCATTTAAATCATTAGACTGATTCTGGGGAGAAGAGCTAATGACTCAGTTTGTGCAATTTCAATTGTTTATGTCATCCCAGCCGACTTTTATCTTTCCATCAATGTTATGTCATTGAAATTAAAACACCTGCAATTATAAGAATTACTCTTCTATTAAATCTTACCAAGAAAGAAAAGTCCCCAAATGGAGAACTCAATATAGGACAACAAAGAGCTACACCCTTGGGAGAAGGTAAAGGAGAAATAAAGCCAGAGCCTTAGTCTGTGCTCTGCGAAAACCAGGTCTAAGTCAGACCTTTCATGGAGGTGGTATGTTTGGGGAAATGGCCCCAGGAAGCATGAGGGGAAATGATTGAAAGGAAGGGAGCCAGAGAAACATGGGTCATGAGCCGAGGACGCTGTAAGCAAATGGACCCAGACTCCCTTAGGGCCCTCTGAAGACCCATGTAGAACACAGGATGGAGCTGAGGGAAGCTGGGTGTCAGCCAATGACTCCCCTCCCTCACTGGATGAGGGCTGCCCCTGGGGGTGTTAGAGCCCTGACTCTTTGAGTCTCCATAGACTGCAGCATGCCAGGCTTCCCTGTCCTTCACTATCTCCTGGAGTTTGCTCAAACCCATGTCCATTGAGTCAGTGATGCCATCCAACCATCTCATCCTCTGTCATCCCCTTCTCCTCCTGCCCTTGATCTTTCCCACCATCAGGGTCTTTTCCAATGAGTCAGCCCTCACATTAGGTGGTCAAAGTATTGGAGCTTCAGCATCAGTCCTTCCAAAGAATATTCAGGGTTGATTTCCTGTAGGATTGACTGGTTTGATTTCCTTGCTGTTCAAGGGACTCTCGAGCATCTTCTCCAACATCACAGTTCAAAAGCATCAGTTCTTCACTGCCCAGTCTTCTTTATGGTCCAACTTGCATCCATACATGACCACTAGAAAAAACATAGCTTTGACTAAATGGACCTTTGTTGGCAAAGTAATGTCTCTGCTTTTTAATATGCTATCTAGGTTTGCCATAGCTTTCCTTCCAAGGGACAGGTGTCTTTTAATTTCATGGCTACAGTTACCATCCGCAGTGATTTTGGAGCCCAAAAGAAGAAAAGCTGTCACTGTTTCCACTTTTTCCCCATCTATTTTCCATGATGTGGTGGGACTGATATTAATGTTTTGCCATGGATCTTAATGGGTGCCATGATCTTAATGTTTTCTGAACATTGAGTTTAAAGCTAGCTTTTTCACTCTCCTCTTTCACCCTCATCAAGAGACTAGTTCCTCTTCGCTTTCTGCCATTAGAGTGGTATCATCTGCATACCTGAAGTTGTTGATATTTCTCCTGGCAGTCTTGACTTCAGCTTGTGATTCATCCAGCCCAGCATTTTGTATGATGTACTCTGCATGTAAGTTAAATAAGCAGAATGACAAAATACAGCCTTGACATACTTCTTTCCCAGTTTTGAACCAGTCCATTGTTCTATGTCTGGTTCTAGCTATTTTTTCTTGTCTGGCATACAAGTTTCTTAGGATACAGGTAAGATGGTCTGGTATTCCCATCTCTTTAAGAATTTTCTACAGTTGGTTGGTTGTCATGATTCACACAAAGGTTTTATCATAGTCAATGAAGCAGAAGTAGATTTTTTTCTGGAATTCCCTTGCTTTTTCTATGATCCAACGGATGTTAGCAATTTGATCTCTGGCTCCTCTGCCTTTTCTAAATCTGGCTTGTACATCTGGAAGTTCTCAGTTCACATACTGTTGGAGCCTAGCTTAGAGGATTTTGAGCATTACCTTGCTAGCATGTGAAATGAATGCATTGTGGTAGTTTGAAGTTTGAACATTGTTTGTCATTGCCTTTCTTTGGGGTTGGAAATAGCAAAGAGCAGTTAATAATCAAGTAATTCTCAGACTTCCATGGGCAAAAGATCACTGGGCTGTCCTGTCCCAGGCTGAACAATCTACCCTGACACTGCCAGTGGAGAAGCAGAGACATGCAGGCTCTGGAGGCGACATGAGGACACAGGGCGTCTGCTCAGCTGCACAGGACTCCAAGGCAGCCCGTGGGTGGGGGCCCAGGCACCAGTGACAGCTGCTCCCAAAAGCTAGAAGACATGGAGCTCTGACCTTTGGTGTTGATGGAAGAGGGTTAAAAGAATGTCTTTCTTAGGAAGTTGGATCACATGCCAATGCTAATCGTACACACTTGGGCCCTGAATTCATATCCCTGAGTGGTCCGTGGAAACTTTAGGCAGGGCATACACGTGGCCTTGGGTTGGCAATGATGTCCAGTGACGAGCAAGCAGATGCAAAGCCTGCATGAACCTGGCTTCCATCCAGCTGGACAGTAATTGTAGTAACTGATTATTTGATTCATCCAAACTTCCCTGATGTTAAAATGTGGCACACACAAAAAAGTATCTATGAAACAGTGAAACACACTAGTAACAATTTAGCCACAAAACAGGTGCAATCTCTTTCCCATGTAATAAAACCTTCAGGAGCACTCCTTTTTCTGTCCCTTGACACACACATGCACACCACCACCACCACACCTTCAATAGATGCCTCTTTACAGTGGAGGACACTTACTGGTATATAAGAATGTCTTCTTTCTTCCTCCAAGGCTTACAGCCATGCAAATAATTAATATTCTGTTGAAACCAGCCAAATAGCAACTGGACTGACTGCAACAGAACAGAAAGCTGAAGTTTGCGGGTAGCTTTTGGAAATACTCTTACCATTTTCCCAGAGGAAGCCACGGGGCAGGGGAAATGTTACTGCTTCTAGCTGCATTATTTTAAGCTTTCAAAAAATTATTTTTACAAGTAAAAATGCCTATATAATACTGTAAAAAGAAAGAAATCCAACTTGGTATTTCCCCTGTCAAAAAGCCTTCAGGCTTTTATTTCACAATCTCTTATGGACAGGTCTACACTTTTTTTTAAAAGAAGAGCATTGTGTCCTGAGATCAATAAATCAAAATTGCATTGCCTCTTCCTCAAAGGTGAATTGTTATCTTGCTGAAGAGGTGATGTGACAGGATCTCTAGTTTGGTAAAATACGTGAACAAAAAAAGGATTAAGATTTCTTTGCCTGAAAGGAAAATTCTGGATGTTATTTTTTTTTTTCCTTTATGGGAGAGTTTCCTGAATTGTCTCCTAGAACAAGAGATTAAATTTCAAGAGATAAAGCAGGTGCAAGTCCCATTATTTAGTGCCGTCAGAGCCCATTCTCTCACTGGAGGCGCTGTTTCCACACAAAAAATAGAAGTGGCCTGATAACCTGCGGGAGCATCTATGACAGTCTGAGAAAAGAGGCAGAGGGCTAGGGATCCCTCAGTTGTTAGAATTCTGGAACAAGCAAGAGATTCCTAACTATGGGAAAGACTAGGGTGCCTATAGAGATGTCAGCCAAGACAAAAGCAAAATGTAGCCATCAGGAGTCAATCAAGTGATGAAGCAACAGGCCAGTTAAGATGCTCAGCACCCAGGGGCTCAGGAAGGGGACTGAGCGCCCCAGTGATGTCAGCCCCAAGAAGCTGGTGCTACAGCACAAACCCCGGAAGAGCCCTGGGACCCAGAGCATGACCTCATTACAAAGCTAACCTCTGTTGACTGACCACCCACTTCCCTGCTGGGCCCCCAGATCCCCGGGTGCCCAAGGAAGCCTCTATGCTGCCTCATGCTTAGAATCTTTACCATGGATTCCAAACGAAGCCATCAAACGCTTCTAACTGCATGTAGGAGGTTCAGAGTGACATGAACCTAGTTTTCCAGATTAAAGAGGCCATGGCGTGAACCCATCTTCAAAGGGAAAATGAAACCCCAAAGCCTAGACTCCAGAATATATGGCATGGGAGTATGGTCTCTGAAGAGGGCCCTGCAGATTCTGTAGCGGGAAGACCTCTGCATGTCACATTCCTACTGATCCTGCTGTCACGGACCACAGGGAAGTCCCTGCCATTCAACAGGACTCCCTCTCTTCACTGTGACCAAGTCTGTGCTCCTCTCCCTCCCCAAAGCCATCTTAAGGACAGGAAAGACATTCTTCAAGTCCACTGCTTTCAGATGGATAGAGTTGACCAAGCAGACCTCTGAAAGAAGATTCCAGGCCTTACCCAAGTTCCAGTCCCATTTCACCTGACTCTGCATGGCTCTCTCGCCACTGTTACTATACTGATGAAGTGACAATAGCCCCAGAATGAACTCAGAAGAGCAACCTCATCACTCACTAGATGGCCTGGGGGCAGCCATGCCACTTTTCTGGTTGCAAAGGGTTTTGTTGAACTGTGGAATATGGTCAAGGATCTCCTTTATTTCTTGGGGAAAACAGTCTGGTTCAGACAGCAAAAGACAAAATAGAACTAGGATCTAAAAGTGGATTAAAACCCCTAGGAAGAGGGGGTTGGGAAACATAACAGCAGCTTCTGGCAGGTAACTTCAAATTCTCTTTGATAAAAGGCATCTGGTTGAGTTTACCTGTAGTTTTAGTTACACGTTTAGTGAATGTGCTTAGACGGTCTTTTGGGGAGGTGTGTGTGTGTGTGTGTGTGTGTGTGTGTGTGTGTGTGTGCTGTAGTAGTGATAAACTCTCAGAAGGCATAAAAATGATTTCAATAGAAGCTATCAAAAGATAGCTGCTCTCTACTGGTCCTGGACTTCCGGCTGCAACATTCCCCAGCCTCCAGCCAACCCTGGGGCCCCACAATCTGAGCTGGCTCTGGCAATCTATCCTGTTACTGTTGGTTCTGTATTCAGTGGGTTTTGTACACTGACAGACTCCCTTGGTTCATCTCCAGCCTGAAGTCAAGGGGAAATTCCGTCAGCAACCAAGGACATTTGTTCAGTCCTGAATGGCAGGTTTTCCCTTCAATTAGTGCTCCTAAATAGTTACACCACCCCTTAGGTTGTCTAGTTGGTTAATATATTGTGCAGTGTTCAATACATTGCACCCTTAAAGCTTTGTTTTAATCTTTATTTCAAAAATCAGAACATAAGGCTAGCATATACTTGAACTCTTGAAGTTTAATGTTAATAAATAGTGTACCTATTTTAAAAAATATATTAAGATGCAGGCATCTGTGATAGTGCCTTTTGAAGAAAAGTGAAATGTGAAATGGGTTCCAGCTTACTGCCAGGTGTGTTTGAAAACTTCTCCTAGTAGGAAAAAATCTATCATTTTTCCCTGAAGCAGAGAGAATTGCTATAGAGAGTCCAAGACGAGAAATGGAATTAGCTTAACGGAATGAATGCACTGACTTCCAGTCCAGGGTCCTCTGACCATCTTTCACTGTTTCTGTAAATCTGCTATTTATTGGATGCGGCTTTCTTCCTAGGTATAGATTTTGAGTACCTTGGTCATCACAAAGATGACACGCTAGATTTTATCAAATGTTCTGAATAAATTGTGCTGTTTAGGAAAATATATAAAGAGGGCTAAATCTGGTGGAAATATTTAAGGAATCTATAATTAAGGATGATAGGATTAAATTATTCTTGGACTAAAGAGCTGTGTACATAATCATGCAGGATTTCGGCCCAAGCAGAGGCACTGTCTTTCCGGAGCCTTAAGTGCTTGACGAAGTTTTTAAGGATCCAGCATGGGTTATTTCCAGCAGTCAGTTTCCTTTCTTATGGAAGATACCACATAAAGAACCATTGAAAAACCCGAAGCAGCCCCACTGTGGCTCCTTACATAGTTAAAACCCTATTAGAGTAAAAGAATCAAGAGACTCCTGTGGAAAAAATACCTATCTCTGTGCTCACTAGGGCCCTGCTGTGTACAGACTTACCCAGTCGCTGCTGAGAAACAAGAGCCACAAAGAGCGTGTGATGGTGTAGGGGGTGGCGTTCGAGAGACACCCGATTTGTATTGTTCCTGCTGGAAAGACCCTGATCTGAGACCAGCCCTGGCAGCCCTGAGCTGAGAAGGGCCTCCTTGTAGCTTTCATTCTTGCCAGGCCCTGAAGGACACCGGGGAGGCAGAAAGAGGCTGAATGAGAATTAGATGCTTAATTGGGGCCTGGAAAAGGGAAAGAACAGCCAGACATGTGGAGCGTGATTGGAATCCAGCTCAGTTAAGCCAAATGCAGCAACACCTGGGGAGGCTTCGAGTTTGTGATCTTACATAAAGGAGTTGGAGCAGCTTTTCCGATTTCCAGGGAGGCAGCACCACGAACAAGAGGAGGCGAAGGGGGAGTGAGGCGGGTCAGGTGAAGATGTAAGGAGCTGAGTCCCCCGGATCTTTTACCCACAGGAGATCTTTCTATGTATCCAAATGTCGGGCATGGGTGGAAAACGTTTGACACTGCCTCCTCTAACCGGCTTCAAGCTCAGTGCCATTTCCTTGTTATCCACTATCTTTTCTCCTCCCCCATCCTCTGGGCCTCCAGAGTTCCCTGTTCATACCATAGCACTTGGCATGTGGGTGATTAATGCTCTCAGTCTCTCTCTGTCTCAGCTACCTTGTGAAGTCCTCATTCATTTTGTATCTCACCACATGGTAGACACTGATATACTGGTGGATATATTTTGAGGGTCTTCTTCCCGAAGGTTGCAGTCCATGGGATCTCAAAGAGTCAGACACAACTGAGTGACTGACAGTTTCACTTTTCCAGAATGTTGGGTTTCGTTAGAGTGGTTATTCTGACAATAACTAGTGATGAATTTCTAAACCATTCTCAAAGTTGCCGTAAGGAGGCACATCATCTGGCTAAACATAAAAGAAGAAGGTGTATGTGTCTGTGTCTGTGTGTGTGTGTGTCTGTGTGTGTGTGTGTGTGTGTGTGTGTGTGTATCTGGTATACATGATATGTATATATCATGCCCACAACCAGGCATCACCACAACCTTTCATTTCCTACTAAAGACAGCTTCTGATTTTGATTAGGGCAGAATATTCCCAATTAATACATGAAGAGGTGTGTTGCCATGGAAAGGGTATCTTGTAGAAACATGCAGATTTTCCACCAGTGTGATCCTGTCATTCATTTTTAAAAATAATTTTCATTGGAGTATAGTTGATTTTCCCTTATAGATCAGTTGGTAAAGAATCCGCCTGCAATGCAGGAGACCCTGGTTCAATTCCTGGGTCAGGAAGATCCACTAGAGAAGGGATAGGCTACCCACTCCAGTATTCTTGGGTTTCCCTTGTGGTTCAGCTGGTAAAGAATTCACCTGCAATGCGAGAGACCTGGGTTCAGTCCCTAGGTTGGGAAGATCTCCTGGAGAAGGGAAAGGCTACCTGCTCCAGTATTCTGGCCTGGAGAATTCCATGGACTATACAGTCCATGGGGTCGCAAAGAGTCAGACACGACTGAGTGACCTTCACTTTCACCTCACTTTCGTAGTTGATTTAGATTTAGATTTTGTCGTTGATTTACTTTCTGCTGTATCGGTTATACATACAGCCACTCTTTTAGATTCTGTTCCCTTATAAGTCATTATAGAGTATTGAGTTCCTTGTGCTATATAGTAGGTCCTTATCAGTAATCTATTTTATATATAGTAGTGTGTATATGTCAATCACAATCTCCCAATTTATTCCTTCTCCTGTACTTGGTAACCATAAGTTTGTTTTCTGCATCTGTGACTCTGTTTCTGTTTTGTAAATAGGTTCATTTGTACCATTTTTTTTTAGCTTCCACATATAAGCAATATCATATGATATTTGTCTTTCTCTGTCTGACTTATTTTTACTTAGTATGACAATCTCTAGGTCCATCCATGTTGCTTCGATTGGCATTATTTTATTTTCTATGGCTGAGCAATATGCTACTGTATATACATACAATATCTTTTTTACCCATTCATCTGTTGATGGACATTTAGGTTGCTTCCATATATTGACTACTGTGAACAGTGCTTCTGTGAACATTAAGGTTCATGTATCATTTCAAACAATGGTTTTCTCTGGATATATGCCCAGGAGTGGGATTACTGGATCATATGGTAGCTCTGTTTTTAGTTTCCTAAGGAAGCTCCACACACTTCTTTACAGGAGCTAAACCAATTTACATTCCCAACAATAGTGTAGGAGGGTTCCCTTTTCTCTACATCCTCTCCAGGATTTATTCTTAGTAGATTTTTAAATTTTTAATTGCAGGACAATTGCTTTACAATATTTTGATGGTTTCTGCCATACATCCGTATGAATCAACCTTGATATGCATATGTCTCCTTCCTCTTGAACCCACCTCCCACTTCCCACCTCCTCCTACCTCTCTTGATTGTCACACAGTGCTGGTTTGAGTTCCCTGTGTAATATGGCAAATCCCACTGCCTACCTGTTTTCCATATGGTAATGTATATGTTTCCATGCTGCTCTCTCCATTCGTCCCTCCCTCCACTTCCCCCACTGTGTCTACAAGTCTGTTCTCTATGTCTGCATCTCCAATGCTGCCCTGCAAATAGGCTCATCAGTACCATCTTTCCACAGTGCATAGATTCCATATATATGCATTAATGTATGATATTTGTTTCTGACTTACTTCACTCTATATAATAGGTTCTAGGTTCATCAGCCTCATTAGAACTGATTCAAATATGTTTGTTTTTATGGCTGAGTAGTGTTCCACTGTGGTTTTCAGTCTGTCTGCCCTCTAATGGAGAAGGATGAGAGGTTTATGGAAGCTCCCTGCTGGGAGAGACTGACAGAGGGAGAAACTGAGTCTTGCTCTGATGGGCGGGGCCATGCTCAGTAAATCTTTAATCCAATTTTCTGTTGAAGGGCGGGACTGTGTTCCCTCCTTGTTATTTGACCTGAGGCCAAACTATGGTGGAAGTAATGAAGATAATGATGACCACTGGTCCACTGGAGAAGGGAATGGCAAACCATTTCAGTATTCTTGCCTTGAGAACCCCATGAACAGTATGAAAAGGCAAAAAGATAGGACACTGAAAGATGAACTCCCCAGGTCGATAGGTGCCCAATATGCTACTGTAGATCAGTGGAGAAATAACTCCAGAAAGAATGAAGAAATAGAGCCAAAGCAAAAACAACACCCAATTTTGTGGATGTATGTGACTGGTGATGGAAGTAAAGTCCGACGCAGTAAACAGCAATATTGCATAGGAACCTGGAATGTTAGGTCCATGAATCAAGGCAAAATGGAAGTGGTCAAACAGGAGATGGCAATAGTGAACATTGACATTTTAGAAATCAGAGAACTAAGATGGACTGGAATGGGTGAATTTAACACAAATGATCATTATATCTACTACTGTGGGCAGCAATCCCTTAGAAGAAATGGTGTAGCCCTCATAGTCAACAGAGAGTCTGAAATGCAGTATTTGGATGCAATCTCAAAAGTGACAGAATGATCTCTGTTCATTTCCAAGGCAAACCATTCAATATCACGGTAATCCAAGCCTATGCCCTGACCAATAATGCTGAAGAAGCTGAACGGTTCTATGAAGATCTACAAGAACTTCTAGAACTAGCAACCAAAAAAGATGTCCTTTTCATTATAGGGGACTGGAATACAAAAATAGGAAGTCAAGAAATATTTGGAGTTATGGGCAAATTTGGCCTTGGAATACAGAATGAAGGAGGGCAAAGGCTAACAGAGTTTTGCCAAGAGAACAGACTGGTCAGAGCAAACACCCTCTTCCAACAACACAAGAGAAGACTCTACACATGGACATCACCAGATGGTCAATTTCAAAATCAAATTGATTATATTCTCTGCAGCCAAAGATGGAGAAACTCTGTACAGTCAGCAAAAACATGATCAGGAACTGACTGTGGCTCAGATCATGAACTCCTTATTGCCAAATTCAGACTTAAATTGAAGAAAGTGGAGAAAACCACTAGACCATTTGATAAGACCTAAATCAAATCCCTTATGATTATACAGTGAATGTGACAAATAGATTTAAGGGATTAAATCAGATAGACAGAGTGCCTGAAGAACTATGGATGGAGATTCCTGACACTGTACAGGAGGCAGATATCAAGAGCATCGCCAAGAAAAAGAAATGCAGAAAGGCAAAAAGGTTGTCTGAGGAGGCCTTACAAACGGCTATGAAAAGAAGAGAAGCGGCTTCCTGTTGCGGAGCCGAGGGCTCAGGGTCTCCCCTCTGTTCTCCGAACGACACCTGAGATTCTGTTGGATTTTCTATACAGACTATGATGCTGTTAGACTGCTCTTCAAGATTAAAAAGACTAATGCAATTTTAAAAGTAGCATTTTTGGTACCTACATATGTGAGCTTAATTAAAACTGCTCAAGGAGAAAGCTTCTTCAGATAGGTGCTGGAGTCCAGCTCCAGCAGCCAGGGAATCAGCCTGAAAGAGTGAGCAGTTTTGGTGGACAATGATGTGGCCTCTGACTTGAGATACTACATCAAACAGTGTTATAATCTTTGCATCGAGCTGCGCCCAGACCCTGCTGGCAGCTGGGGCAGCAAAAGCTGGATCCTTCTGTCCACAGGGGCCTCAACTCCAGGGTCTCCCAGCCTTACAGTGGCTCAGAGCAGCTGCGCCCGGACCCTGCTGGCAGCTGGGGCGGCAAAAGACGGATCCTTCTGTCCACAGGGGCCTCAACTCCAGTGTCTCCCAGCCTTACAGTGGCTCAGAGGTGAATATCCAGTTCTTTCAGCAACATTTGTTGAAAAGATTTCCTTTCCTCTATCATTGCCTTTGTTCCTTTTTCAAATTGAACCTCTCTGGGTGTCCCTCAATGTGGAGAATCTTTTCATCTTTAACCTAGATGTTTTATCATCGGTGCTATATAGATGGAGAAGTCTAGAGGCTACTGTAAAAATAAAACTGAAAACCAGAAGCAGGAGGCTTAAGTCCAAAGCCTGAGAACATCAGAGAACTCCTGAATCCAGGGAACATTAACCAATAGGAGCTCATCAAATGCCTCCATACCTACACTAAATCCAAGCCCCACTCAAGGGCCAACAAGTTCCAGAGCAAGACATACCATGCAAATTCTCCAGCAACACAGGAACACACCCCTGAGCTTCAATATACAGGCAGCTCAAAATTACTCCAAAACCACTGATGTCTCATAACCCATTACTGGTCTCTCCAGTGCACTCCAGAGAGAAGAAACCCAGCTCCACCCACCAGAACTCCAACACAAGCCTCCCTAACCAGGAAACCTTGACAAGCCACTGATACAACCCTACCCACAGTGAGGAAGCTCCATAATAAAGAGAACTCCAC
>SJYQ01000651.1:900742-979197 GCA_006410935.1 Redunca redunca | reverse complement strand
CTTTTCTGTATTTTTCATCTTTATATTCTTTATATTTTCTTCTAAATTAGCTTTCAGTTTATGAATTCTTCCTTCAGCTGTGTCTTATTACTGCCACATCTACCTCTTGAATTCTAAACTTCAATTATTATATATTTTTCAGTTCCAGAATTTACATCTGACTTTTTTTTATACAGTGTTTAGTCCAGTTATCTGATAAACTTCTTTGCCATGAGAATTCACCATCTTGTCACTCAATTCTTAAACACATTAACCATATTTTAAAGTTGTATCTACGAGTAATATCTCTAACATGTCTCTATATATTGTTTTATTGTCTTGGTTTTCAGTGATCCATACTTTTTCTTCTGGAATGACTGATATTTTTTATTGAATGCTAGACACTGTGTGAAAAATTGTAGTGATGACTTGAGCCTCTGGATGACTTTATCTTCTTCCAGAGAGAATTATGTTTGCTTCTTAAAGGCTGGTAGGATTGAGCAGAGCACTGAAGTCTGGTCAGAGATTAAGGTGATTAAAAGTTGGTCTTCAGATTTTTTTAAGAACTGGTCTATTTCAAGTTCATTGCCCCCAGAGTATGACCCTTCAGGGGAATCCCAAAGAAAACTTGAGGTACTTATCAGAGCACCTCTTCTTTGGTGGGCCCTGGCCTCCATGTTTTGCCCCTCTCCCCTCCCACAAACTTCATTTAAAACATCTGGAAGCTCTGTTAAACTTTGTACATGTGGAATGTCAAGTTCACCACTTTTCACCTCCTCAAGCTCCTTTAATGGCTCTCTAGTGCCTTAAAATAATTTCTCAAATCTGTTCAATGTCTCTATCTATTCTTGATGGGAGTATTACCCTACATTATGATAGTTACTTTAGGCAGAAATCTTTTTCTTAGTGTAATCTTAACTTGAATTTTTTTTTATTAGTATCAAAGTGAATCACATTTTCACATAACTCAGGCCATTCTTATTTTTAATTAACTTCCTGTTTGATCTCTTGCTCTGTATTCTATCCAATTGTTAATATTTACCTCTATATTTTAGAAGCACTTTATATATCAATGATATAGACCCATTGTCTATGATAAAAGGTATAAATATTTTTCAATTTATACTTCTTTTTCAAAATGTTTCTTATGGTAATTTTTCCCACCTCAAAGTCTGTGTCTATATAAAGTCAAACATTCCTTTTTTTTTTTTTTTTCTTATTTCTTCTGTTTTGAGGGATACTTAGCAAAGATTCCCTGCTCTCAGGCTTAGAAAAATATCCATCAGTGGTTTCTTCTGTAATTGTGTCTTTAAGGAATATGTCGATGAGCAGCTGAAACATTGTCTATTTTCTAGAATTGACAGTGAGAAAAAAATATGTTAAGTCCAGTTGGAAGTTTCAAGTTTTGTTTTCACTTTCCCAACCTCATCCTCAGGAACTAGTGAAAAAACTCACGGACACAGTCACTTTAATGTTGTCCTTGTAGGACTTGGCTGTCCAGGAATCATTTTTTCCTATGTTATCCTATTCCTGACTTTTCTCATCTACTCTCATGCTATCAATAATATCACATTATTCTGTATTGAAAAGTGAAAGTGTTAGGCACTCACTCATATCTGACTCTGCAACCCTATGGACTGTAGCCCACCAGGCTCCTCCATCCATGGGATTTCCCAGGCAAGAATATTGGAGTGGGTTGCCCTTCCTTTCTCCAGGGGATCTTCCCAAGCCAGAAATTATAGACATCTCCCAAACTGCCACACTTCTGATTCTCAGGTTTCTTCCTCAGCATTAGATGCAAAGCTTGTTTGGTATTTGCACTTAAATGAACCTGCACTTGTCTTCAAATATAAAATGACTTTCTTCACTGTTAAGTACTGACCTTCCTATTTTCCATCTACCCAGGCAAAGATTAGTGACCTTACTTCTTGATTTTCAGCTTCAGTAAATCATTACCAAAAGTGCAAGTTGAAGGTATCTACCTTTGAAGAGATTATACACTGGATCTTTCCTAGCCTTGACTCTTCACTAACAGGAAGATCAGATTGAACATACTCTGAACATACTCTGGACTCAATTGGTATTCATGTAATGAAACTCAATTTAATATTCTATTTTTAAGTACAGAAATAATAAAAACTTTGAAATTATGGATTTTTCCAGTACTTTATTTGTATTTTCAAATGCCCTGGCTCTTCAAGTTGTGAAAACATAATAGATATCTAAGAAGCAAGAGATTATTGTCCTTTTGACTATCTGTAAATTTTCTCACAAAAAGAAAAATGGATGTTAACTAGACTTATTATAGTGATCCATTTTCAATATGTACAGATATCAGATCATGAAAAGCAAAAGAAAAACAGTGTCCTTACAACTACACAGAAGTGTGTTATATAGCTTCAGCCACAGTGAATGGAGGACAAGTCTTTTGTGTGAGTAGAGAAAAATTACAACAGAAATTAACTGAAGACTGGATTCTTGGTAGTCCAGAATGGCAGCATCCAAGGATGTCTTCTAGGGGAACAAATGAGACTTTCATTTGTGTTTGAACAAAAAAAACCTCACTGCCAGGAGAATGAATCTTTCAGCTTTCAGGCATGCCTAAGGCAAAACAGGTTTTCTGTTTTTACTCTCTTCAAAGTTAAAGCCACATAAACTAACACACAAATTTCCCCAAATTCAAACTGTGGGTTGTTCTGATTAAACCAAGCTTCCCTGCTTCCATGTTACCTGCTTTCTAATTTGAGAAATTGTGCATGTATGTATGTGATTATTTCACAAATTAAAGAGAATTTAGAATATGACAGCACTGACGTATTCAAGCAACTCAGCCTATTTCCTCCTTTAACCTCTTCTGCAAAAGAAATTCAATCCCAGGAGTATTTTTAAATTTAAGAGTGCAATGGAGGGTGACAGAACAATCGGCAGTCAGGACATTCTAATTCTCTATTAATCAAGGACTGTCTTCCTCCTCAGCTCAAGGCGGGAACACACCTAGAGTTCCTGTGAAGAGCGAAGGCTCTGGCGACACAGAGAGCTCCATGAGTCCTGAGGGTAGGTTTCTGAGCTATTTGAGTCCCCAAAACCACAAGCCTGGTACATTTTCTCTGTGTAATCTAGGAGTAAAGGGGCTGTTCTATGAATCAACATGTTCGGTTCGAACAGAGCAAAGTTCAAAAACCGCTTTCGACTAGGAATTGGCAAAATTGACAGTCCTTTTTTTTAAAAAAAAAAAGATAGCATGTGCCTCAGTTTAATCTTACTTCACAGTACCAAGGGAATAGTGGGTCATGCCAAGGCTAAACTGAACTGAGTCTACCTGGTGAACTCTATGGAACTACTCAGCATTTACAGGAGGCCTGGCTTGAAGCTGGGCTATTCTTAAAATTCCATGACTCCACCTCACTGTCTCACATCATATGGCTTGGCCAGAAACATAGTGAGTCTTTAAAAGCACTTTATCAATTTCCAAAAAAACTTTCTTTAGTCATGTCTCATTTTGAAGGCACCTAAAGACTGTGAGCCTCAGGAATATTATCACCTTGCCCCTGCACAATGACACTGGAAACCCACTGAGATATCATCATTTGCATTAGAAAAAACAGCTATTTAGGCACACATGATTTCTAAATATTCAATTCCATTTGCCCACAGAGCTTAGGAGAGCCAGAATTGTTGGTCAGTTATCAACATGTATATATAAAATCTTGCAGTTTGGGTTGATAATGACCTTGAGAAAATTTCAGCCACTGTTAGAAGTTACTTGGTAGTTTGAAACAGTTTCCTATACCATGCATTCCACCCTGCTATAGGCATGCCCTCACCTTAGTTGACTCCCTTAATTATAAGCTCTTTTGCACCAACTGATTTTTAATTTAATTTTTTTAATTATCCAATTTTAAGGGTTACTTTCCATTTATAGTTATCACAAAATATTGGCTATATTCCCCATTTTCTAATAAACATCTTTGAACCTATCTTTGACTCAGTGCAAACTGATTATTTTTTAACCCTTCCCTGGAGGAGGGCGTGGCAACCCACTCCAGCATTCTTGTCTGGAGGATCCCATGGACAGAGAAGCCTGGCAGACTACAGTCCATAGGGCTGCAAAGAGTCGGACACAACTGAAGCAACTGACCATCCACATGCATTATCTAGGAAAATATATTTTTAAATCCCAGATTTCATCCATTAAAAGTCAATCCATGTTAGTCATACTCAGCTGAGTGAAACCCTCCCAGCCAGGTTGTGACACTATAAACATGATTTTTAACTAGGTCTCTACAAATCATGTTCTGAAAAATACCAAGGTCATGCAATTCTCACTGAATAAAAGGGACATAAATGTGTTAAATACTAAGGTTCAGTCCTCACTATAGAGTTTACTGAGCACAAAGTCTCAGCTATAAAAAAAAAAAAAACTTCTTAAACATAGTTAACATTGCTCATCAAATGCTTTTCCTATTAACACTTATTAATAGATTTTAGAACTAGGGACCCTTGGGTTGGAGGAAGGAACAGAAAAGGAACACTCTCCTAGATTTTATTCTGTACAGTCCACACTGAGATGGTCAACCTTACAATAACTCTGTAGGCCAGGATGGAAAGTATACACATTATTTGTTTTTATGAGTACCCTTGCTGTATCTGGCCAGTTTACACGTGGGGTAAAGAGTGGGCTCACACATTGTGGGAAACCAAGGAGTGTTTGCAGAAGGAACAAAGAGACCTGCTTTTAAAACCTTCCTCCTTGAGAGAGAGTTGGGTGGGCTGCCAACCAGCCATTCCCTCTTTCAAGTCTCCTTGGAATGTGAAATCCAGCACTTGCCACTGTTTTACTTGAATTGGGTTTTTGTGTTCAAGAAAGAGAGATTTGGATGACTGATTTTGTTCAAACAAATGAAGATTACCCAAATGAGAACAAACAGGTTACATATCCAGAGCATGGGTGTCAGCTCCTATTGCTTATGTTTGCCCAACTCAAAGGCAAGAGGGAAGTGGGGAACTTCTATCTAACAAAAGGGAAGATTTCAAAGACCCTTGACAGGAGGTTGTTGACAAGGGGAAGCCAGATGGGTTAACCAGAACTGGCTGGTTAGATTGAGAACATTTGGTTTTCCCTGGCTGGCCCTGTGTGGGGAGCATGGAGCAAAACACAGGGAAGCTGGCAGTCACTGACCAAGTTCTGAGCTTCTTGCTGCAGAGTTTTGAAGTCAGAATTCTACTGCCAAATATGGTCTGGCCATTGTTCATCTGTATATTAAGTCTCTCAGTATATAATATGGGCTTTGATGCTTTAGCAATACCAATCTAATTAAACCTACTGACCCTTGAAAATTTCCAGAGTGTCTGCTGTGCCTGTTCTGGGCTCCTTCTGGACAATGACATTAATTATGTGTGCTATTTGTATGCAAATACTTACATAGAATAATACACACAGTAAAGTAAGTGCGCATGTTTTATCATCGCTGTGTGATCTGGTTAGTTGTTTTGCTTTTGCGTTTCATGGCGTCCACTGCACGCATTGGCAAGTTTTCAGTGTCGGTTTTGAATTTCAAAATTGAGAACCTGGCAAACCAAGCAGGCCTACTAGCATTGCTGTTTCAGAGGGAGCCGCTTACCTCTCTGGTTGGTTTTGTTTTCCCTTTATTTTCTTAGACATCTATTAAAGCCTTTGCATTTACCTAAGGAGTGTAATACATACACACAAAATATCAACCCCCAAACCTGGTATGAAATGAAAACAGCTCCTACAGTTTAGTAAAGAGGCAATTCTGCTCTCCCCATCTTGAATGAAAACAAATTGAGAAGAGGTATAAGATAGGAAGTCAGAAATGTAGCGATTCACAGGCCATTATAATATATTTAAGAGACTTGGGTTTAACAAACATTTAACCTTTTTGTTTTCCCTTCTGGTTACAGTTGACATGAATTGTCAGGTTGACGGTGTAAATGACCCAACAGAGAGTCAGCAAGAAGATTAACTAAGGTAAGTTTCCTCTGTGGTGAGATTTCCAATTGATTAAATGGGCCAGCCATAGGAACTGTTTGCAAAAGGCATGTTGGATTTCCCTCAGTTCTATCAAGTCCCACAGCATGGCTCAGGCTAAGCTTTTAAAATCTCTATGCCAAATAACATATTATGAGGAGCTAGGGTTAGCCCTAGAAGCTCACCACCTTTAAAAGAAAAAGATAAGCTACAGCATCTCCAGATTGTGCAGTACCCTGGTTTTCTGAGCTTTGACAAGAAAACAATTTTTCCATCTAGCTCACCCCCTGGCTTCCTGGAGTGAACAAATTATTGCAGCAACCCCAAGCTGATTCTGAAGTATTGCTTTTCCAGAAGCTACCTGCTGAGTTGTTTAGTATATCTGTTTTTAAGCATAACACTAAATCTTTGCCCTGGAGAATGTAAAAGGCATTTGAGCATGTTTGGGCTGAAAGAAGCCTGCCTTATGTTTTGTCCTCTTACCCCACTACCTGTGGACCTTCACATCTGTAAAAAGGTTTGTTGAGTTGAATGAGCCCCAGGAAATACCACGGGAAAATAAATGGGACCAGATGATGTTTAGGAGATTTTCTAGACCAACATTCTAAATCACTCAGCCAAGACTAAAGTGTATCTAGAATACTGAGTGGTCTGTTAGCCTTTTTTGTACCTTGAGGGCTAGTGAGAAGAATTAAAGGAAAGAAGCCAGGTTTTCTATTCTGAGTCCTGGCTTAAAATACTTAACTATGAAAAAATCCTATGGGATAAATAAACTGTGTGTTACCTGGAGCTACACACAGATGTGTGTAGCTGACATCCTTGCCTCTGTCGACTGAAGAAAAAAGACACAACCGAAAAGTTGAGAATTATGTCTCACTCGATGACTTTCTGTGGACTTCAAGCCCAGAGTAGCTCTGAAGGGCTGCTCCAAAGAGGTAAGGGAGCAACCTGGATTTATAGGAGTTTTGCAACAAAGATCAGGTAGCCACAACACCAAAAGATTACTGATAATTAAGGAAAACCAGATACCTCAAATTAACGAATTTAGTGCTTTTCTATATATGGGAAGATGCAAGGGTCTGGGCTCATTAAAATCAGTCCTTTGCTAAGCACCTGAGCTATCTAGGGCCACTATCCTGTTCTTCCCCACCCTGAGTCCCCTCGGTGCGCCGCTGGGGGTGGCTACAATGGTTGAGGGCTTGGCACGACGCAGCCTGTTTGTCTCCATCCTGAGGGCTCACTGTGGGGGCCACAGTGTATGGCCGCAACATTTTTCCTTCACAGTGCTTCCCCTTAGTCAAAATCTGACAGCCTTTGGAGACATTTCATGACCAGTTTTGTGGCACAGTGCTAGGAATGGCTGATTCCTAAACCAGACAGACATTCTGTTGATAGGTCACTCAATGTGTTATTTTTTTGGATTAGGTCCTATTGATAATCAAAATTCTCTGGATTGCTTGCATTACTAGTCTATTATGATCCAGGAAATGTTTTCTCCTGTGGCTTCTTCCCATATCTAGAGTTGCACTATTACAATTATTTTATGTAGAGTTATGTGTATATGGTGGATTAACTCAAGACTTTTAGCCATCATTGATTTTGTTGGAGACTTGGTTACACACAGGGTAATACAAGAGGCAATCTTATAAATTAGACAATAGGCAATACAGCTAGTAACATTAATAAAGTCATAGTACAGCAGAGATAGATACAAAGCATAAACAATTTGGAAACAAAAAAGAACAAATTAAAACAATGATTAGTATAAATAGTTGGAATCTGGTTGCAGTAAATCATCAAGTCCACAGAAGATCTAACTGGAGAAGCCAAATCCTAGAAGGATTAGATAGAGAGAAAAAGATATTTCATGTTTGTTTACGGAAGTGTACTTTGTTAACTTGTTGAGGGCCATAGCATAAATGCATGTTTGTTTGTTTTTTTTAGAAAACAAAAATTAAGAGTATATTTCCCCAAAAGTCATAATATCACAAATTATATTTATCAGTTAATTCCTGATGATCTGGGTGGAATCTTCAGGTTTTCTGTTAGAGTTTTATAATTTCTTACCCAGCTCAATGATATGATTTAAAGTGCTCAGAAACTTCTATTTGTCAAAAATCCTTTCTATGAATTTTCTTGGAGACCTTCATTTTTATAGAAGCATCAAAGTAAACCAATGATTGACTTTAAGTAGCAAGCCTTAAACAGGCTTGGTTAAAGATCAAATTATAATGCAATTGACAAGAAACTTGGATATTGCTGTGACCTATAAGATTTTAAGATAAAAACTAGAATTTATGATCAATATTATACCAGGGCATATCAGATTTCTAGGAATTAATATATATTTTAGGGTATCTGTATTAATGACATTTATCCACAAAATATAACCTAAGGTTCATTTCTAATCAGTTGACAACATTTCTCAAGCAATTTAACATACCATAAGCCTAATTAGTCTGATATTCTTCTCTGAGATGCCATAGGGGTCCTCTGAAGCCTTTTAAAGTTAGCTGGAGATGTTCATTAAAACTTGATAGGAAGTTTGTCAAAAATAACAAAAAGTTTTAAAACACTTGGTCAAATAGGATCACAGTGAACACTTAACTAAAGTTGACAAAAGATTTCAAAAGTAAAAACAGATCACTTAAAGGCACAGAAACTCACACAATCCAATGCCACATTCCAAGAAAACTTTATTCTCTTAACAGAGAGAAAATGAAACTCCAGTCTTACACCAGCTTACTTTTAACAACAAAATCCATCTACCTTATTAAATTCAATCTAAATTCAACCAGTCCTGACCATGCACAAAACTCATTTCTCAGGCTTATTTTCCACCAACTTTCTGTATGCTTATTATTTTGTCCCCTATTTTTTCCCCATCTAGAAAGAACCAACTTTGGGACAAAATTATTTTCTTTTCCCTTAAAAAAAAAACACAATTCCATCTTTCGTACCTTCTTTTGTTCATAACACACATCTTACTTTCCTACTGTATACTAAGAAGAAGTAATTATGAACAACCTTAATGTTCTGTAGTTTGGCATGGCAAACAAATATCAATAATAATTTCTAAAAACATGTGCTTTCTTATAAAAATATCTCAGTGTGGCACCAAACATATATATGAATAGTTCTAAATATCTTTAGCTTCTCTGTAAAGGGAAGAGAATATTTCAGTATCTTATTTGGGAATGACCTAGCTCTTCAATAAGCTTCCACTGTTTAACTTAATTTAGCACAATTCTTCAACTTACCAAATCATATGGAGAGATTATTTTCAAGTAGACATTCCTAAAGCATAATTATTTCTAAAGAGTTTACCCCAAAGCTTATCTTGTCTCCTTTACAGTGTATTTATAAGAATTTCATCATACCAAGTTAATTTTTATTGTTGACAAACTCTGTAACATAAATAAATGTATTGACCTGCATTAAACCTAGGTAAAATAAAAGACAAGTCTTTATTGATTAAACCAGCAATCTTNNNNCAGATGTTAATTTAATACTGAATACTTTCTAGATTGTTTGAACCTAAAATTCATTCTGGCCTGCTTTTTCATACTTAGAAATATTTAGTTCATAAGCACTTTAAATTAAATAGAGCTCTTTTATAAGTTTAATTTTGATAATATTTTCCAGAGGTGGAGATGTCTCATATGTTTAATGTGTACACAGAGAAAATTAGGGCTCTCATAGCTCCAGTTTAAAAACTTAGTTATGAATCAGATATTACAATGTACACTTCAGTTCAGTTCAGTCGCTCAGTTGTGTCTGACTCTTTGCATCCCCATGAATTGCAGCACGCCAGGCCTCCCTGTCCATCACCAACTCCTGGAGTTCACTCAAACTCACATCCATCTCACGTCCATCAAGTCGGTGATGCCATCCAGCCATCTCATCCTCTGTTGTCCCCTTCTCCTCCTGCCCCCAATCCCTCCCAGTATCAGAGTCTTTTCCAGTGAGTCAACTCTTNATCAAGTCGGTGATGCCATCCAGCCATCTCATCCTCTGTTGTCCCCTTCTCCTCCTGCCCCCAATCCCTCCCAGTATCAGAGTCTTTTCCAGTGAGTCAACTCTTCGCATGAGGTGGCTAAAGTACTGGAGTTTCAGCTTTAGCATCATTCCTTTCAAAGAACACCCAGGACTGATCTCCTTTAGGATGGACTGGTTGGATCTCCTTGCAGAGGGACTCTCAAGAGTCTTCTCCAACACCACAGTTCAAAAGCATCAATTCCTCAGCGCTCAGCCTTCTTCACAGTCCAACTCTCACAATGTACACTTACTACTTTATAAATAACAGTTAGAATACATTAAAGTTGCATGCTCAGATGAATAAGGCTTCACTAGTCATGGAAAAGACTTTAAGATTGGTATTTGTTCTTGATAAGCCCTTACCCTTAAGGAGGCTATGAAGTGAATTTTGGCCGAGAGACCCTTTCCAGCAGTTTTGAAACTAAGCAAGACCTTGTAGGGCCCTTTGGGTACAAATCCTTTCCCTGTCCCTTTCTTGTTTGTAGGAAATAAGCTTCCTTCAGCTTTCTTGACTCTTCCCTGAGTTCCAAAGAGCAGATTCAAACAGTTGCTTACCAGGGAATGAAGAAGCAAAGGAGGAGCAGTCAAGAACCGAGAGTGCAGCGCTAAAGCGGCCCATGGTTCCTCCTCCAGGAGTATGCGTAACAACAAAATGTTTGAGCTCTGCTGCAGGAACTAAGGCCCCCACTTCAGGCTGAGCACAGGACTCCTTGGGCACCACCCTTTACCTCACCACCAACCAATCAGAAGAAAGTCACAAACCATGTAGCCCTCAGCCCAAACTTCGCCTATTAAACCCTTCTCCCCCAAGCCTATCTGGGAGCTCAGGGTGGTACCAGCCGCCCGTTCGCCTTACTTGGCCCTGCAATAAACTGTTCTTTGCTCCAAACTCTGATGTTTTGGTTTGGCCTCTCTGTGCATCAGGCACAGGAACTTGCATCCAGTGACAATTTGAGTTTAAAAGGGCCACTTTTGCCTTTTTCCTCCTTGGTTTCAGGTTCTACTTGATTGAGCTCATTAGACTCAGTTTTAAGTCATAGTGGGCTGTACTTAACATTTCTAATTTGTAGAAATTAGCAAGGCAAAGAGTTGTTTTTAATTCTCCAAAGAACTGGACTGTCACCTAAATGATATTTAAAAATTGATTTGCCGAACCATATCTGATTTAATTTGCCTTTCAGAGAGAATATGTTCTAAGTTCTAGGACTTTAGAGTTTAACTTATCATGTCTTCAAAAGCTTGCATAAGGTACTCAACAAGGCCCTGTTTCCGAGTGCACAAGTTAAACCCAAAGCAAAATCACTAATTTTATTACTATTAGCCCTTGAATATTAGCTCCCAGTTTTTACTTTATATGGTAAAGCTCAGGTATCCCTACTGGTTTCCTTTAGTATGTTTAATCACTATTTCCTGAGGGTGAGATCTATATGCCCTGTCTTATAATACCAACCAGGGGAAGCATTCTCCAGTGAAACAAGTCTACCCCACAATATGATTAACAAAAGTCACAAGCTGGCTTTTCTTATTTGTTTAAACTAACTGTATTCCTAGGTCAATCATTTGATATGTATTTTTCACCCTTTAATTTCTTTTTTTTTAATACATACCAATAAAACAGCTTTTTATAATGAGATCTCTAAATGTTTACCAATTCCTAAGTCCCATTTAAAGATCCATCAACTGGCCATTAATGAGGTATATCTTAATAGTGACTTAAACAACAAGGCAAAAGCCTTCCTCAGAAGAGTGCAAAGATGCCACCTAAACAAGATTCAGAAAGGTTACTCCTCAAAATAATTTAAGAAAGGCCTGCATTGTGCAGGCTAACACAATGAAGGTTAAGACGGCAAAAAGCCTCTGAGAGTTGGCATGGCCAGACAAAGACTGTTCAGAACACCAGTCTATTCAACTGGCTGACATATGTACACTATACATTTTGGATGGCAGAGACCAAGTTCTCAACACACACACAGATGATCAGGTTGAACATTACATTTCAAAGACAGATGAAGAGAAATGCAAACTATTCCTGGAGGGGCTTTTGTTTCTTTAAGGTCAGAATTTTGAAAGGATTTTTTTTTAATCAAGCAGGCTATTTTTTAAACTGTGTACACAATAAAAGAACCCCATTATTAGTTATTATCGGGACGAGACTTTATTTTCCAATTAAGTAAATACTGTAGGAACATAGACCTGTCTGGGGTATTAGTTGGAGGCTGGCAATCTGTCATTCCTTTTTGTTTTGAAAGCTTTATTCTGCATTCAGAGGTTGGTTTGTCAAAATAGAATTACTAGTGATAATCAGGTGATGGGCCAATGTACCGCTTGTGACCTTAACTCCTCCAGGGTTTGCCCCAGAGTAGTTTCAGCTCCTCTTAACATGTCTCAGGTTTTCCCTCTGGTGGTATGAGACTACCACGGGAGCTCATGTCCCCAGCAGAGCAAGCTTTGATTAAAATGAATGTATTTTCCTATAGGGACAGCTACATGGCATGATGTCTTTGCCTCCACCACGCATGTAAATTTCTCAGTTCCCTGAGAAAGTCATTGCCAGCCAAGAGATGTCCCCTTCTTCAAAGTTGAAAACTCTCATGAGATTTTGGTTTTATTCTGACAGATTCTATTACGGTAGGCAATTCAAGGAAAAACGTAGGCAATCCAACCCTACACAGTGTTCTTACAACTGAGCAAAATCTTCCCAGACTTTCAACTGAGAATAAAACCTCTGAGTGTCTAAACTGAACAAAATCTTGCCAGTGCCCTGGGGATAACCCAGGTACCTCTTCTTGAAACTAAGTTTCAAGGACCACTGACTCTTCCAAAAAGGAGCTTAACACCACTGCATAAAATTTAGCATCATTAACCAATAATAGGAGATCTGAAAATCAGGAGTGACTCACCAAAAGTCATCTGGACTCCCCAAGGAGGTGTTCTGGCCCAAGAGATCCCTGGTAAAGTTCAGGTGAGGAACTCTGCTCTGGGCTTCTTCATTTGGTTCCCAAAACTGTCAACTGGGAGAAAAAAAATGCACAACCCTAAAGTTGAAAATTATGTTTTATTCAGTGAACTCTCTGAGGACTTCAAGACCAGGAGGCAACCTTTCAGATAGCTCTGAGGTATTGCTTTGAAGAGGCAAGGGAAGAGCCAGGATACATAGTTTTGCAACAAAAACCAGGTAGTTGAAACATCAAAAGATTGCCATTAATTAAGGAAAACCAGACATCTCAAGGTAATGAATTTAGCACTTTTCTACATATGGGAAGGTGCGAGAATCTGGGCTCATTGAAATTATTCCTTTGATATGCACCTTATCTATTTCTGTTCAGAAAGAACTGCCCTGTTCCTTCCCATCATAAGTCCCCTCAGGACTCAGTGTCAGGGTGGTGGAATATGGCAGGCAAAATTTTTTATTCACACCTCCCAGCATCTTCTCCACAGGCTTCTGTACTCTCCCAGAAGTCCAAGTTGCACCAGACTTAAGCTCCAGCATGGTAGCAGACTAAAGTAAGAAGCTGTCTTCCTACCATGATTTTAAATTTTATTTAAAACTAAATTATAATAGTATTTGTGCAATACATATACAGCATAGGACTGATAAAAACATGTAAACTCATACAAACATGGTCTTACAAACATTTCTCCTTTTTTTAAACCTTATTCATGTAGTTAAAATTATCCTAAGCTGCAGAAATGATATGGTAGAGAAGTTTCCATTAAAAAGTAATGAAGTGAGACTAAACCTGAACAATTTAAATGCAAGTTCCTCAGTACCGCCTTACCTTTTTCCCTTTCACTGCCAGCACTCTATAGACTTCTTGTCTAGACTTTTTTTCTTACAGACACTATTCCTTTTCTGTATGACCAATATCTAGATGAAATACCAAAATAAGTATGTTTTCCGTGGTTAATATCAAAATATTTCCCTTAGCCATAAACATGAATCTACCTACATACCTTTCGCAGAGTCTGACACAACTGAGCAACTGAACTGAACTGAACATACCTTTGCCCAAGTGAATAAGTTGTCAAAACTTAAAGTTCAAAATTAGTTTAACTTTGTTGCAAAAGTATGTATCCTGACTCCTCCCTTATCTCTTCAGAGCAGTTCTTCAACTCCAGGAGGAAATGACTCACACAGGGTCACTCAGTTGATCAAAGAAAGTTCAGACACCTCCAGAACAAAATTCTTTGACACAGTACTGTTCCCTAAAAAAAATAGTGCATTTCTGAACACAGTTGTCACAGCAAACAGTATGACCTAAGGAACTTCATCATCATTTACATAGCTGGGTTTATAGAGGTTACTGGTAGCTCAACAGGAAGAACCTTTAGTTCTGTGCATCATACCTCCAAGAAAATTAATGAAACACAGTGAAATGGGATTAAAATTAGAGTTCAAATACATAATACAAGAAAATTTAGTGTTGTATAATTTGTTTAAAAATCAAGGATATCATAAATGACAGCAGAGGAACAGTTCCATGAATCAATAGAGTGCTGTGCAAATGTAAAAATAATTTTTAAACAAGCATCTGAGGGCATATAAATATGGTTACAGGCTTACCAGGTGGCTCAGTGGTAAAGACTCCACCTGCCAATGCAGGAGACCTGGGTTCATCTTCCCTGGGCAGGGAAGATCCCCTGGAGAAGGAAATGTCAACCCACTCCAGTAGTCCTGCCTGGGTAATCCCATGGACAGAGGAGACTGGCGGGCTGTAGTCCATATCACAAGAAAGTTGGACATGACTTAGCAACTAAACCACCACCACAGCAAAAGATGCTTATGGAGTCTGAGCTTCTGTTTCTGGAGAAACATGGGAGGCCAAGTGTGGCTTCCACTGTGGGCTTTAAGAGACCTGGTAACTTTTTATGCTCTCAGAATGCTTGCTCTTAGAATCCAGCCACCCTCTACGAAGCTTAAGCTGTGGTATAGAATGGGGATGGTGATGTGGAGAGAGATTTTAGAAAGTGAGAGGGCATTTTGGATGTTCAGACCCCAGTGGATGCCACCTAGAGTAGATGAACTGCCCACCTGAGTCTGAGCCAATTTATAGAATCATTAGAAATAATAAACTGTGAGTTTAGGGGCCACTATGTTTTGGCATGGCTAGTTTTGTAGCAATAGGTGACTGAAAAGGTGGAAAAAATAAAATTAAAAAAACCCTCTCAATACAAATCCTTAGAAATGAGAGATAAGTTGTAACAAAAATATTTTTTAAATACGAAGTTAACATGAAAGTCGTCAAACATGAAAGCCGTCAAAAATGAAGAGGAATTTGAGGCCAAAGCAATAATCTGGTGAACTAAAGATGCAGCTGCCCCCAGAACTACAGTTTAGTTGTTGGTGCAGATATAGACTCTAAGGCAAGAAATTTGGGTTTTAATGCCCACCTGGACCTTGGGCCACTCAAGGTAAGGAGCTAAAATTGACACCTCTACATAAATAAATCTAGGATTCCCAGCTCAAGATATTAACAAGGAGACTTGAGCTGGCCTAGGGTGCTTCATGGGGAAAGAAAAGGCTCCCATGGTAACCAGAAAACACACACACACCATGTGTTTGAAGCACAAATTCATGCCATCTAAAGTCATACAGTAATATACCAACCAAGAAATTAATTTAGACCAGTGTGATTCTACTGGTCTTGATTATAGACCAGTGTGACCCCCTGGGAGAGTTAGCAAATAGAAATGTAATGTAAAACTATCCTTTAGAATTCCTCCTGAAGAAATAAATTTCCAAAAATGTGTTTATAAAACACACAAAGAAATGATCTATTATGAATGAGAGTTGATAGGTAAAATTGCAGGATGATTAGCACTACAAGAACTTTAAGGTAATGTTGAAGATTTCATAAAATAAATACATTTAAATGACAAAAGATAAAAAGTAGACATAAAACTGTAAGAAAGCAGCAAACTATGAAAAATTAACAATTTGGAAAAAGCAAGTAAATGTATAGCAATATAAATGACACATGAGGAGACATCAGGAATAGAAACAGAATAACTAAGACATTTTGTGTTCAACAAAAGCTCTAAAAGGAGATGTTGATAGTATTTGAAAGATACTGCTGAGGATTTATCAGAATTGATGAAAGTCAAAAAATTTGAGTTAAAAGAAGAATCATACGTTACAAGAAGGGCATATTTAAAATAAATTCACGGGACTTTCCTGGTGGTCCAGTGGCTAAGACTCTGCACTCCCAATGCAGGGGGGCCCAGGTTCCATCCCTGGTCAGGGAACTAGATCCCACAGGCCTCCCACATGGCACAACCATGAGTTCGCATGCTGCAATTAAAAAGACCCCACATGCCACAATTAAAAGATACCACCCACCACAGCAAAAATGGAAAGTCCTGCATGCCACAACTAAGATCTGGCACAAACAAAACAAAATAAATTCACACTTATGTACTGCAGAACACCAACAGAGAGGAAAAATAAAACAAAGAGAAAGAGTTAACCACAAATAAATAGGTATTGCAAGGACAGCAATTTCCCAAGATCAAGAATTTAGGTCAGAAGATAATAGAATAATTCTAACTCTTCAAAACATGGATGAAAATAATGGTCAACATAGAGTTCTTCACTAGTTTCAGTATCATTTAAGAAAATGACATTTGTCATTTTCAGGAAAAAAGAAAGATTTGCTACTCACATACCTTTTCTCTAAAAGCTACCAAAGGAGGCACAACAGTAAAAAGAAAATTGAGCCCAGAGAAAAGAGTATGGTGTAGGAAACAATTGCAAGAGAAGGAGAATGGTAAACACAAATGAAAACCATAATATATATAGATTACAAATTTGTAACAATATTAATGAATGGTTAAAATAATAATTATTTATGTCTATTTTATAATGTACCATATAACACTACCTTCTTCCTATTGTGTCTGTTTGTAAATATATATGTGTGTAAAAGTATGGTCCCATACCAGACTACCTGAGCTGCCTCTTGAGAAATCTGTATGCAGGTCAGGAAGCAACAGTTAGAACTGGACATGGAACAACAGACTGGTTTTAAATAGGAAAAGGAGTACATCAAGGCTGTATATTGTCACCCTGCTTATTTAACTTATATGCAGCGTATATCATGAGAAATGCTGGACTGGAAGAAACACAAGCTGGAATCAAGATTGCCGGGAGAAATATCAATAATCTCAGATATGCAGATGATACCACCCTATGGCAGAAAGTGAAGAGGAACTCAAAAGCCTCTTAATGAAAGTGAAAGTGGAGAGTGAAAAAATTGACTTAAAGCTCAATATTCAGAAAATGAAAATCATGGCATCCGGTCCCATCACTTCATGGGAAATAGATGGGGAAACAGTGGAAACAGTGTCAGACTTTATTTTGGGGGGCTCCAAAATCATTGCAGATTTTGACTGCAGCCATGAAATTAAAAGACATTTACTCCTTGGAAGAAAAGTTATGACCAACATAGACAGCATATTCAAAAGCAGAGACATTACTTTGCCGACGAAGGTCCGTCTAGTCAAGGCTATGGTTTTTCCGGTGGTCATGTGTGGATGTGAGATTTGGGCTGTGAAGAAGGCTGAGTGCCAAAGAATTGATGCTCTTGAGCTGTGGTGTTGGAGAAGACTCTTGAGAGTCCCTTGGACTGCAAGGAGATCCAACCAGTCCATTCTGAAGGAGATCAGCCCTGGGATTTCTTTGGAAAGAATGATGCTAAAGCTGAAACTCCAGTACTTTGGCCATCTCCTGGGAAGAGTTCACTCATTGGAAAAGACTCTGACGCTGGGAGGGATTGGGGGCAGGAGGAGAAGGGGACAACAGAGGATGAGATGGCTGGATGGCGTCACTGACTCAATGGATGTGAGTCTGAGTGGACTCCGGGAGTTGGTGATGGACAGGGAGGCCTGATGTGCTGTGATTCATGGGGTCGCAAAGAGTCGGACATGACTGAGCAACTGAACTGAACTGAAAAGTATAAAAACATGCATGTTGTGGATTCACACTAATATCAGGATTCAGTAATCTCTGGGAAGCAGGAGATAATATACAGATAAATTAAAACTATCTGTATATATTTTAATTTATCCATACTGTTTTTTTAATAAAGATTGCAAGTAAATTTGAAAAATATTAACACTAAATCTGGATGGTGTATATATTCTAGATATACTTACTGTTGTCTTATTTCCTTCATGTTTGCAATTTTCATTATTAAAATTAATAGTTTTATATATAGGTAGAAAGAGATAGAAAAATAATATAAGGAAATACTGTGTAACATTAATTACAGAGGTTAGTATCAATAGAAGGATCATGCAGGATTCTTTGTCTACTTTTGGATATTTTAAATATTATCTACAATGAGCACTATACTGCTTTTCCATACACATACACACTTCAAAGAGCATTTTTTTAAAGATTCATAGGATACTAGAACAGAAAGTTAGCTCAGAGATCATCTCCAATTCATCCTTGACAAGATGTAATTTAAGGTAACAGAAATCAGATCAATTGTTCCTTCCAGCAAGAGTAGGGTTCATCACATTTGAGTCAGTTCTAATGAGATGGATGAAACAGGAGCCTATTATACAGAGTCAAGAAGAAAAACACCAATACAATATATTAGTGCATATATATGGAATTTGGAGACGGAAATGGCAACCCACTCCAGTATTCTTGCCTGGAGAATCCCATGGACAGAGCAGCTTGGTGGGCTACAGTCCACAGGTCGCAAAGAGTCAGACACGACTGAGCAACTTCACTTCGCTTTCACTTTAGAAGGACAGTAACGACGACCCTATATGCAAGACAGCAAAAGAAACAGATATAAAGAACAGACTTTTGGACTCTGTGGGAGAAGGCAAGTGTGGGATGGTTTGAGAGAATAGCATTGAAACATGTATATTACCATATGTGAAAGAGATGACCAGTCCAAGTTCAATGCCTGAAACAGGGCGCTCAAAGCTGATGCACTGGAACGACCCTGAGGGATGGATGGGGAGGGAGGTGGGAGGGGAGTTCTCAATGGGGGACACATGTACACCCGTGGCTGATTCATGTCAGTGTAGGGCAAAACCCACCACAATATTGTAATTAGTCTCCAATTAAAATAAATAAATTTTAAAAAGAGTAGGGTTCATAATTGAAGTGAGAACTTTCTGGGGCAATGGGAGTGTTTTATGTCTTGGTAGTGGTGTAGGTTGGAGAAGGCAATGGCATCCCACTCCAGTACTCTTGCTTGGAGAATCCCATGGACAGAAGAACCTGGTAGGCTGCAGTCCATGGGGTCTCAAAGAGTCTGACACAACTGAGCGACTTCACTTTCACTTTTCACTTTCATGCATTGGAGAAGGAAATGGCAACCCACTCCAGTATTCTTGCCTGGAGAATCCCAGGGACGGGGGAGCCTGGTGGGCTGCCGTTTGTGGGGTCTCACAGAGTCGGACACGACTGAAGCGATTTAGCAGCAGCAGCAGTGGTGTAGGTTAAATTCATTTTTCGAAAGACTTTGTAGTATACTTGTGATCTATTCATTTCCCTATAGGTTCTTCTAAGGCAGGATATCTTAGAGTTCTTTCACAAGTGGAGAACACAGCAGAGGCCTACTTAATAAGTATGATCTCAAAGCAGTGGGATGACCATCCATGTCTTTTGCAAACCAGCATCATGTACACTTTTACTGTTTCTGTGTTGAGCCCTGGAAACTGGAACACGAGATAGGGCCAAGAAGAGAGGACCCATGGCTTCAAGATTCGGTTTCTCAAATACTTTGAAGACTTGAGTTAATCTTCCCCATCAGCAAGTTGTCCGTGTTGTGTACATCTATTAACAGTGATTTATATGGTCTTTAAAGATACTCCATGCTACCAATGACAGCTCAGATATCCCAAGCTCTCTGATAATTACACATCTTTCTAGGCACGTTTGAACGGTGAGAAACATTTAAATGGCTGTATTTAAAAGCTACTGCTTGCTCAACCTATGATGACGTCTTTAACAAATGGCTTCTCCTTGTCTTCGGCAGGGGAACACGATGAAGCAAAGGGACAACGAGGTGGCAGTAAATGACAGTCCTCGGTGTGCAGGCCTCCTGGCCCTGGGGAGGTGCAAGAAGACGCTGGCGCACACGTGCACTGTGCAGGCGGGTGGGGGTGGGGGGAGGCGAGTCCCACCGGAGGACGGGAATCCTTTGCTCTCATTTCTCCAGCTGCGTTTTGCTCTGTTTACCCGCAGAAAGAAAAAAAAAAAAGAAAAAGAAAAAAAAAAAGTGTTGTTTCATTTGGTGGGGGCCCCACATGAATGCAGCTTTCAGGCGCTATCCCTGTCGTTTCTGTCTTTTCTTCTCCCGGCTCCGCCCCAGGGTCGCAGTGGCACGTGTAACACACAGTGTGTTCTGGCCCCTGTCTGCTTACTCCGTTATTTCACAAAGCTGGCTAGTACAGTGGTTTCTTCCAAAAACAAAAAAAAAAAGAGAGAGAGAGAGAAAAAAGAAAGGTGACTGATACGCTGCATTTGAGGAAACATCAAACCCTATATCAGTAGAATCCAGAGGAAGGAGGCAGGACAGAAAATAGGCAAAACCCTCAGAAATCACTTGGAAAAAGGTCAGGAGGATCGGTTACAAATGGTCTTTTATTCAGGGGTTCCTGAGGTCCAACACTGTTCATGAGGCTCTAAGGAGGAATATGAAGGATGGGTTTAATCCAGAGCATTCCACAGAGGCATAACAAGGAAGGCGGCCGGCCCCTTGGTAACAAGTCGGCGGGTGCATTCTTGTCTGACACCGACTTTCAGCAGAGCTCACCTGGTTCAGGAAGTCTTTACTGTGTTTTTCCCTCAGGGAGAAGTGATTTCTTGTGACGCAATTCTAAGGGCACTTTCCTGGGCCTTCTAGTTGAGAGGGAGACTGCTGCATTTAGAATCCAAAAAGTTCTCCTTGAGATCTTTATACATATGCTTTTCATAAAAGAACACCTTGTTTTTACCCAAGGACTGATGACCCACAGAGCAGATTCTCGTTTGAATTTGGAGGCAATTAGAGGCCTTGCTTGCAGTTCTGGCTTCCTGGTTTGCATTTAAATTATGTGCTTTGTTCAGGCCAAGTTCAAGACTAATTTGATGGCTGTCCCCTCTCCCAGCACACATTGAAGGGAAGCAGCGGGACTAATAAGCCAAGATGTCCCTGGCACAGTGGGCACAAGGGACTAAGGGCACGGGAAGACGTCAGAGGTCACAAATATCGTCCCGGAGGCAACAAGGATAGAACCCTCAGAAGGCAAGAAGCCTGCCTCCCTGGCTCTAAGACCAGTCTACTCATCCCTGTGGAAACTTCCATTATTTCTTGCATATCGTTGTTTTGTTTTTGTTTTTTTTTTGCTGGTTTTTGCTTTTCAGTTTTTTACACTGTTGTGTTGGTTTCTGCCATACAATAGCACGAATCAGCAGTAATTACACATATACCCCCTCCCTCTGGTGCCTCCCTCCCCCGTCCCCATCCCAGCATCTGGGTCATCACAGAGGGCCAGACTGAGCTCGCTGTGAGGTACTTCCCTTCAGCTGTCAATTTTACACACAATATATGTTGATGCTGCTTACTCTGTTTGTCCCCCTCTCTCCATCTTCTTAAACCCATCTTCCTTATGAGGGCTTCAGAATTGTAAGTTAACCGAATATTTTTTTCTTAATAGAGGGAGAAAAGGAATGGATCACATGGAGCATTTCTACAATAATCAGGGGTTCTGCTTTCTACATATTTCATGGAGTTATTCAGTTTTGCTCCTTCCTCTAAAGAAAATTTCACTTTCTTGTCTTCCTATGAATTTTGTTTTGCCTTATTTGATGGCTTATTTGGTCTATTGGAATAATAAGTTGTATTTCTACCTATGTAATATGTTTTAACATCTTCTGTTGTTGTTTTTTTAAAAGCGGCTCATCAACCTAGCAGTGACATTTAAGTGACGTCATGATTTTGGAACACGGCTGTCCCCCCTTCTGCCATTCCACAGTTTGATACAGAAACTTATATGTCCTCTACTGCCATTAGACACTGCTTCCTAGAAAACCAAGAAAAAACCTCATTTTAACCAATCCAAGAAATGATGCCACGGGAATACAGATGGTTTCTGTATCTCACATCATCTGTATGACTTAGTTGACTGTCACCATCGTTCTTGTGAAGGGTTGGGTTGCCCAGCCATGTTCATTCAGGTTTTCCATATGATGTAACAGGAAAACCTGAATGCACTCTTGGCCAACCCCGTACTTGACAAGCGCAACCTACGAGGAGGACATTTTCCTGTGACTCCCAAGCGTGCATGCTACTCATGCTCAGTAATGAGTCACAGTGGAAAACAACATGAGGAGGCAAGAAGGATGGGGATTTTTTTTTAATGGACAAAGATCTGATGTCTCTGGCAGCAACAGTAGGGATCAGAATTATGTCTGTCCTGGTGTTCCTTTTGATGTCAATGACAGCCATTCATCCAGTTTTCAATGTGGGTGGGTATCAATGAGAGGAAGGAGTTCTCTGCCTGGAAATTATAGAAAAAGAAAGTGGGCTCTGCATCCAGGAAACTGAGTCAGGAGTAAAGACCATCAACCCTGCTCCTGAATTGGTTTATGTTTCACTTTATGATTAGACTGTGTTTTCATTTTTTCCCTCATTCTGCTTTTGGGTTGCTGTTTGGCTAGAAGATTCTATGCTTTAAAACAAACAATGAAGTGATTCTCATTTCAATAGTAAAACATTAAAAATCCAGCTTTTGGCCACATGGAAGATACCCACAACGCAGGAAACTTTTATCTCACTGGTGCTGTCATTGTACAAACTGTGCAATGGAAAATTTGCCAGACTGATTCATTCTCCGAACATGAATTCTGGAAGTCAGTTTCCAACCACATTCTAGCCAGGCTAGGTGACTCAAGGGTTTATAGGAAGGAGAGTGGGAGGCAAATAGCCCCTTATTTAAGTCCTGTTTGCATACAGAGGATGGAGGTGGGCTTTCCACATAATAGTTCTATTTAAAATGTACTCATTGTAGGAGAGACAAAGGGTCTGTCCTCTAGCTGGTAACTACTCAAATGACGGACAAGCCTTCCTTCACAAAAGCTTACAAAGGAGGCATCTGAAACACAGCCCGTGATACTGGGTCACCTATTAGTCATTGCAGCTAATTGTACATCTTTCTATGAAACACTGAAAAGCCTCTTTGTGAATTAATACAGTTCTGCTTGATGCACTCGATTTGAAATGACATTTCTCTGTATGTGGTGCATGTCAGCTTTGCTTTGAAAAATAACAAAGTTAGCAGAATATGTTCAATATATTTTCTTGGGGAATAGGGTTTTTATCATACGATTCATTAAGGATTTGCCTTACCCTGACATTTGTGATATAAAGGAAAATCAGAAAAAAAGTAATTTTCTTGATCAAGATATGTTTTTACTTAATGCAAATAAATGTAGTCTGTTGCTTGCAAGGAAAAAAAATGTCTTCTGAGATCTGGTATAAACTGCTAAATAGAATAATACGTGCCTCTTTTGTTAAACCAGCATTTCAGCACTGGACTGCTTCTGAGTATGTTTGTTTCTTTTCATCCGTGCCATACACTAAGGAACTTAAACAACTGTTGCCTTCATGCTATATTTGTTAGAGCAGAATATGAATAAAATTTGTTTGAGAGGATAAGGTGGAATTATCCGTGTTTTGTGAAATTTGTTCCTTAGCTGTGAGCAGTTAATAACTCAAAACTGTTCATTTAACAGTAGATATCTGGTTGCAAATATGTGTATTTAAAATTGCCCCTGCAAGTCAACTGTAACTTTCCCTACGAAGACTGATCAATGCTGTGGCTGTGTTTTCAAAATTAAACTGTATAGAAGTTTGAACAGATAAAAAACCTAATGTATAATTTTTCTCTGAATGCTAAGTAGTTAATTACCCTGGCAACAGCCTCTGAGGTGAAGATATATATTGTTGAGATGAAGCCAATGGTTCCATGAACATTGGCCCATGCTACAGAATCCATCATCCATTACTGGAATTCTTTTTGAGCATCTTTTATGTCACATAGCCAGGCTGGCTATGTGACAACTGTAGCCACTATCCTCCTCAGCCTACTGTTGACAGAATTATGATTGAATTACAAAATTGTTAAGAGACTGGAAACGGAGCCACAAAAACCGCTGTGGGAAAAACTTAAAGTTCTTTTGAAAATGGAAATCTGTATTCCATCAAGTTTAATTCCCTCTATCTCCTACAGAGGAAGAGCTATCAAGTGTATTGTTCTAGAAGGCAATAAAGAAGGTCGGTCCTTTAATCCAACAAAGCCAGAAGCTTAATAGTTAAGGCAGAATCAGGTTTTTTAGTCTGCTGTACCAAAGGGACATTTTTTCAGTAATAAACAAGTCTGATGAGAAGAAAATTGTAGGCAGGACAGTCTTCTCTCACAATGGGCAACCCCAACACAAATACTTCAAAGTGGCAGAAGGATGATTTGACATGATTCTAGCATGGCCAAATACAGTTTGTTTGTTTGTTTTAATCTACATTGAATTTTTCATCTCTTTGCCCATCACTTATGTTTCTCCCCCACTTCTGCCCCTTTACCTTTAAAAGATGTCATTGAACATCAACTTAACTTTGCTGGTGGTCCTCGGGACTAAAAGGGTAATTATACTAATTTATACTGTTTTTGCCAGAATTCTGGCCCAGTGTGGGCCTTTGAGAAACAAATACCTCCATTTCTTGGTTTGAAAGATAGAAATACTAATGCATTCCCTGAACTTGCTTCCAAATTTAAACATGAATTAAAACGCCAAGATATTCCTCTTTGCCATTGGGAAAAGCACTTGGTAAATGATTTGCATTATATTCTATTTGAAACTGTAGGCAAATATCCCTTTCTCCAGCTCAAGACTCTCCAGCAAATGAATAAACAGTCCTTATCTTTGAGTGGGAAATATGAAATCTTTTCTACTAAAATCAGACTGATTATATTCTTTGCAGTTGAAGACGGAGAAGCTCTACACAGTCAGCAAAAACAAGACCTGGAGCTGACTATGGCTCAGATCATCAACTTCTTATGACTGGAAGATCAAACCAATCAATCCTAAAGAAAGTCAACCCTGAATATTCATTGCAAGGACGGATGCTGAAGCAAAAGCTCTAATACTTTGGCCTCCTAATGTGAAGAGATGACTCACTGGAAAAGACTCTGATGCTGAGAAAGAAAAATTGAAGGCAAAAGGAGAAGAGGGTGGCAAAGGATGAAATGATTAGACAGCATCACCAACTCAATGGATAAGAATTTTAGTAAACTCTGGGAGATAGTGAAGGACAGGGTAGCCTGGCATGCTTCATTCATGGGGTTGCAGAGTCGGACACAATTTAGTCAGGGAACAGCGAAACTTTGGGTGGAAATATGAAGTCCTTTCTACTGAAGTTGACTTAAATTTTGCCCCTAAAGACCCATGAGGATGAGAGAAAACTTTTTTTTAATTTTTAATTTTTTTACTTTACAATACTGTATTGGTTTTGCCATATATTGACATGAATCCACCACAGGTGTACATGAGTTCCCAATCCTGAAGCCCGCTCCCACCACCCTCCCCATATCATCTCTCTGGGTCATCCCAGTGCACCAGCCTCAAGCATCCTGTATCCTATATCAAACCTAGACTGGTGATTTGTTTCTTACATGATAGTATACATGTTTCAATGGCATTCTCCCAAATCATCCCACCCTCTCCCTCTCCGACAGAGTCCAAAAGTCCATTCTAAACATCTGTGTCTCTTTTGCTATCTCACATACAGGGTTATCATTACAATCTTTCTGTATTCCATATATATGTGTTAGTATACTGTATTGGTGTTTTCCTTTCTGGCTTACTTCACTCTGTATAATCGGCTCCAGTTTCATCCACCTCATTAGAACTGATTCAAATGTATTCTTTTTAATGGCTGAGTAATACTCTGTTGTGTATATGTACCACAGCTTGCTTATCCATTCGTCTGCTGATGGACATCTAGGTTACTTTCATGTCCTGGCTATTATAAACAGTGCTGTGATGAACACTGGGGAACACGTGTCTCTTTCAGTTCTGGTTTCCTCAGTGTATATGCCCAGCAGTGGGATTGCTGGGTCATAAGGCAGTTCTATTTCCAGTTTTTTAAGGAATCTCCACACTGTTCTCCATTGTGGCTGTACTAGTTTGCATTCCCACCAACAGTGTAAGAGGGTTCCCTTTTCTCCACACCCTCTCCAGCATTTATTGCTTGTAGACTTTTGGATCGCAGCCATTCTGACTGGTGTGAAATGAGAGAAAACTATTTTATAAAATTTAGAGAAATGGGCAGTTTGCCATTTGCACACAAAATACTGCCACTTGGTATAAATCTTTTTAAGCTCTTATTTCTCTGGTAAGAATGAGAGTGGATCTGTGACTAAATCAGAAAGTGGTGTAGCCCTATTTCTTGGGTAAGGTGCACAGAAGGATATAGATTTAGAAGGGGATAGAGAATTATACTAACAGGCACTTCCCCTCACTGGGGGAGGAGAACTCTTCCTTGCCCCACTGAAACTGGACTTCATATAACTTGCTTCGGCCAATGATGTGTGGGGAGAAGTAGCATATGTCACTTCAGGCAGAAGCTTGAAGACTCTTGCTCCTTTTTTCCCTGTACCATAATGACCAGCAACTTCTCAGACAGGCTGCTCTGTCAGCCTAGAACTGGGGTGAAGAAGATGTGAAGTTGAGTTTCAGCCAAGTTACACTGAGAAGGTGACAGGAGCAAGAAGGAAATCTGTGTTTTGAGATCTGGGCACCATTTCACCCAAGCCTAACCTCACCTGTTCCAACTGATACGTCTGCCATTTAAAGCATTTAAATAAAAAGTCCAAGAAGTGGCATGATCTCCCTTTCCAGTCTCATCTGTCAAACTGGCTCCCAAAACTGGCAATACAATGACCTTCTGTCCATCCACAGAACTGGCTAAATTCATGCTCATCCTTGAGATCTCAGCTGTAATGTCACTCCCTAGAGGTGCCTTCCCCAACTACCTTATATCAAAGGAGATCCCCTTTCCCAATGTCCGTACCTACTGAATGCCATATTTGCTATGTCAGAACAGTTAGAATTATTTGTAATTGTTTGTTTACATGAGAGAAACAAACATTCATATGTCTCCACTCAGGTGGGCAATATAATGCAACTTTCTCCCCCCCCACACACACCAAAAATATGAACTTGCCTTATTTCTAAGCTTCTATCCAATTGGTTAGAGGTGATTGTGGGGAAAGAATTTAACTGGTCAATAAAAGGTATCTCAGTCTTTTTCAGTTTAAAATACTAATGTAGGGATAAATATTTAGTGAGATCCAAGGTTTAAATGCCTTACTGAAGCCACTTGTTGACCCCAAAATTATTGTGCCCTACCCATGTAAAGGCCTTTCTTCTAATCACTATGCAATAAAACTAGCAAAAAAAAAAAAAANNNAAAAAAAAAAAAAAACCCTGAATTTTAACTATGATAAAACATCTTAAATGCAGTTTCATGATTTTTAAGACTTGCTGAAAACAGATAACATGATTCTATACATAGAAAATCCTAGAGATGCTATGAGAAAACTACTAGAGCTCATCAATGAATTCAGTAAAGTTGCAGGATACAAAATTAATACACAGAAATCTCTTGCATTCCTATACACTAACAATAGAAGATTAGAAACAATCCCACTTACCATTGCATCAAAAAGAATAAAATTCCTAGGAATAAACCTCCCTAAGGTGGCAAGAGACGTGAACTCTGAAAACTATAAGATGCTGATGAAAGAAATTGAAGATGACACAAACAGATACAAAGATATACCATTTTCTTCTGCTGGAAGAATCAATACTGTCAAAATGACTATACTACTCAAGGCATTCTACAGATTCAGTGAAATCCCTGTCAAATTACCAATGGCATTTTTCACAGAATTAGAGCAAGCAATCTTATACATGGAAGCACAAAAGACCCTGAATAGCCAAAACAACCTTGAAAAAGAAAAACAGTTGGAAGAATCAGGCTCCCTAGCTTTAGACCATACTACAATGCTACCATCTTCAAAACAGTGTGGTACTGGCACAAAAACAGAACTCTAGATCAGTGGACAACCATGCAAAGTCCAGAAACAAACCCACACACCTATGGTCATTTAATCTAAGAGGGAAGAAGACTATATACAATGGAGAAAAGACCTTCTCTTCAGTAAATGGTGCCAGAAAAACTGGACAGAAATCCTTAAAAAATGAAATTAGAACATTTTTTGACACCACACACAAAAATAAACTCAAAATGGAGTAAAGACCTAAATGTAAGAGCAAAACATAGGCAGAAATTGCTGTTGTTTAGTTACTAAGTCATGCCTGACTCTGCAACCTCATGGACTGCAACATGTCAGGAAAGGGCACCCTCCTACACTGTTGGTGGGAATATGGACTGGTACAGCCACTACTAAGAATAGCATGGAGATTCCTTGATACATTAAAAATAGAACTACTGTATGAACCAGGAATCCCGCTCCTAGGCATATATCCAGAGAGAAACATGGTTCAAAAGGATACATGCACTCCAGTGTTCATTGTAGCACTAATTACAATAGTCAAGACATGGAAGCAACCTAAGTGTCCATCGACAGATGAATGAATAAAAGAGATGTATATATACCCGATGGAATATTACTCAGCCATAAAAAGAATGAAATAATGCCATTTGCAGTAACATGGATAGACCTGGAGATTATCATTACTAAAGCTAAGTGAGTCAGATAGAAAAAGACAAATATATGATATCACTTATATGTGGAATCTTAAAAAATGATACAAATGAAATTATTTAAAACAGAAAGACTCACATACTAGAGAATGAATTTATGATTACCAGGGGGAAAGCAGGAGAAATAGATTGGTAGTTTGGGATTGACATGTACACACTGCCATATTTAAAACAGATAACCAATAATGACTTATTGGTTAGCACAGGGGACTCTGCTTAATACTCTGTAATAACCTAATTGGGAAAAGAATTTGAGAAAGAATAGATACATGTGTAACTGAATCACTTTTCTATATACCTGAAACTAGCACAACATTGTTAATCAACTATACGCCAATAGAAAATTTAAAAAAAAAATTAACTGTGGAAAGTTCTGAAAGAGATGGGAATACCAGACCACCTGACCTGCCTCTTGAGAAATCTGTATGCAGGTCAGGAAGCAACAGTTAGAACTGGACATGGAACAACAGACTGGTTTCAAATAGGAAAAGGAGTACATCAAGGCTGTATATTGTCACGCTGCTTATTTAACTCATATGCAGAGTACATCATGAGAAACGCTGGATTGGAAGAAACACAAGCTGGAATNGGAAAACAGTGGAAACAGTGTCAGACTTTATTTTTTTAGGCTCCAAAATCACTGCAGATGGTGACTGTAGCCATGAAATTAAAAGACGCTTACTCCTTGGAAGAAAAGTTATGACCAACCTAGATAGCATATTCAAAAGCAGAGACATTACTCTGCCAACTAAGGTCCATCTAGTCAAGGCTATGGTTTTTCCGGTGGTCATGTATGGATGTGAGATTTGGACTGTGAAGAAGGCTAAGCACCGAAGAATTGATGCTTTTGAACTGTGGTGTAGGAGAAGATTCTTGAGAGTCCCTTGGACTGCAAGGAGATCCAACCAGTCCATTCTGAAGGAGATCAACCCTGGGATTTCTTTGGAAGGAATGATGCTAAAGCTGAAACTCCAGTACTTTGGCCACCTCATGTGAAGAGTTGACTCATTGGAAAAAACTTTGATGCTGGGAGGGATTGGGGGCAGGAGGAGAAGGGGACGACCCAGGATGAGATGGCTGGATGGCATCACAGACTAGATGGATGCAAGTCTGAGTGAACTCTGGGAGTTGGTGATGGACAGGGAGGGCTGGCGTGCTGCAATTCATGGGGTCGCAAAGAGTCAGACACGACTGAGTGACTGAACTGAACTGAACTGAAAAAAAATAAAAAGCAATTTCCTAAATATTCTGTCACAGAGGATATCAAGAATAAAATGATGGACTATTTAGAATATAAAAACAAACACTAAATATACAAAATGTAGGATAAAACTAAAAGCTATACTTAGGGAAAATTCAGTCTGAAATTTTCTAATCATTTAAAATAGTAAAAAAAGAGAGAGAGAGAGAGAGAGAGAAAATAAAAGCATTCAAATTTATATTTTAGAAAACGATCCAAAGAAAGTGAGGAATATACACAAGCAAAACGTTAAAATAAATCCATTGGTTCTTTGAAGAACAAATAAAATACATAAATTTTCAGCAACTACACAAATAATTTCAAAAGGATAGCGACATAGGAAATTTAAGTACAATTAAATTTTTTACTAACTATATAACCAATAACCTAATGATAACAGATTTTTTTTCAGTAAAAATGCACCATGAAGTAGAAAACCCACATAAAACAAATTCATAGCACATATGAGAAAAGATATCAAAAAGCCCCCAAGCTAACTATCTATGTCTGTGTGTCTAGTCATCAAAATAGTATGTGTAGGGCTTCCCTGGTGGTTCGGTGGTAAAGAATCTGCCTGCCAATGCAGGAAACACCGGTTCAGTCCCTGGTCCAGGAAGATCCCACATGCTGCAAAGCAACTATGGAGCCTGTGCTTTAGGGCCCAGGACCCCCAATTTACTGAGCCCTGGTGCCGCAACTCCTGAAGCCCACACTGGAGAGAAGCCTGCACAGCAATGAGGACCGGCACAGCCACAATAAATGAATTTTTACAATAGTTCATAAAAATTATCAAAAGCCTAGGAGTGATCCCAGGTAGTACTCTCAATTTTCTTTAATTTCATAGTATTTTCATAATTGAATCAAGCGGTGTACCCTTTTCTTCATTTGGTTGTGTCACAAGCACATTCTTGTCAAGCAAGGATTTTCCAGACATCTAATATCACTTCATCTTTTTGCCTGAGTTTATATGATCATTTCCCTATTCTATGATACTTGATGGGTTTTCCTATTCTAAATGCAACTGTAATGAACACTATTGGTCAGAAACTGTTATCTTCATCAGGGTACGTTCCAGGAGATGACTGCTAGGATTCAGAAACACTCAATATTTATCTCCAAGTTAGTTTGCAAAGCTGTGCTGCTAGCAATTAGAAAACGAGAATTTCTATTTGGTACAGCCCTCACTGACCTTGAGGGTTGTACAAACACTGGCACCAAAAAATAGTGTGGAAAATTGACTTGTCGTTATTATTTTAAATAACATTTCTTCACTTACTAGTAAGGTTGGACAGATTTCTGTCAGTTATTTGTACATAGTTCTTGATAAGAAATTCATCTGTTCATGATTTTGGTTATCTATCCATTGGAATTTTGATTTTTCAACAGATATTTCTGAACTATTTCTATATGAAGTTATCCTTTGTCATATTTCCTCCATATAACCTCCTTCTTGTGCTTTGTTTTGTAAGTCTGATCAGGACGTTTTCTGACATGCAGACTTCTTTTTATGCTTTGATGCTGGCAAGTCTCTTCCCCCTTGTACTGGCTTTCATCACTTCTGTAGCTGACATTTATTATTTTTGCTTGCTGTGCATTCCTATTTCTTCAGGTGATGAAGCTTTTCAGTTTGGTAGAAAACTTTGCATTTTCTGAAAATGACCTTTCAACTCTACTCTCTAGAAGGGACAGACATGGATCCAGACTAGCCAATTACAGGGTTTAATAGTCCTGCCCTCAGTGATTGGTTTAGAAAGAGCCATGTGACCCAAACTGAACCAATAAGTATCTTCCCCAAGACCATATGTGGTTACTGAAAGAGAGAAATTCACAGGTCTCAGTGATTATGTAAAGCTGGAGATTTGGGCAACTTTTCTCCTAGCTCAGTTTCTGTGAGCCAATAAATTCCCTTTTTAAGCAATTTTGAGTTAGGTTTCCAAATCTTGTAGCTGAATGGTGCTCCGATTTCCCAGATTAAAGAATAAAATTCTTAAAATATCTTGAGGGTCTAAATTATGCTCAATAGTTTTTTCTGGGAAATCCTTGGCAAATCCCCTGTTGTCACACTGCTGACCACCTAACTGGATTTCTTTTCTTTCGGGAAAAAATAGAGAGAGGAGATAAAATTAAACTATAGGTCTTAAGCAAGTTAATGGCTCTGTACCCTGAGGCAGAATACAAGTATAACAACAATGGATGAGTTTGAGTAGGATAGGTGTTAGCTCTTCTCTAAATTTTTGGTAGAATTCACCTGTGAAGCCTTCTGGACTTGGGCTTTTGTTTGCTGGAAGATATCTGATTACAGTTTCAATTTCCGTGCTTGTGATGGGTCTGTTAAGTTTATCTATTTCTTCCTGGTTCAGTTTTGGAAAGTTGTACTTTTCTAAGAATTTGTCCATTTCCTTCCAGAAAATTGCAGAGGAAGGTAAACTTCCAAACTCATTCTATGAGGCCACTATCACCGTAATACCAAAACCTGACAAAGATGCCACCACAAAAAAAGAAAACTACAGGCCAATATCACTGATGAACATAGATGCAAAACTCCTCAACAAAATTCTAGCAACCAGAATCCAACAACACATTTAAAAGATCATACACCATGACCAAGTGGGCTTTATCCCAGGGATGCAAGGATTCTTCAATATCTGCAAATCAATCAATGTAATTCACCACATTAACAAATTGAAAAATAAAAGCCATATGATTTTCTCAATAGATGCAGAGAAAGCCTTTGACAAAATTCAACATCTGTTTATGATTTNCAACATCTGTTTATGATTTAAAAAAAAAAAAAACTCTCCAGAAAGCAGGAATAGAAGGAACATACCTCAACATAATAAAAGCTATATATGACAAACCCACAGCAAACATTATCCTCAATGGTGAAAAAGCATTTCCCCTAAAGTCAGGAACAAGACAAGGGTGCCCACTTTCACCACTACTATTCAACATAGTTCTGGAAGTTTTGGCCACAGAAATCAGAACAGAAAAAGAAATAAAAGGAATCCACATTGGAAAAGAAGAAGTAAAACTCTCACTGTTTGCAGATGACATGATCCTCTACATATAAAACCCTAAAGACTCCACCAGAAAATTNTTTACACAGAGCTAGAACAAATAATTTCACAATTTGTATGGAAATACAAAAAACCTTGAAAGCAATCTTGAGAAAGAAGAATGGAACTGGAGGAATCAACCTGCCTGACTTCAGGCTCTACTGAAAAGCCACAGTCATCAAGACAGTATGGTACTGGTACAAAGACAGAAATATAGATCAATGGAACAAAATAGAAAGCCCAGAGATAAGTCCACACACATATGGACACCTTATCTTCGACAAAGGAGGCAAGAATATACAATGGATTAAAGACAATCTCTTTAACAAGTGGTGCGGGGAAAACTGGTCAACCACTTGTAAAAGAATAAAACTAGAACACTTTCTAACACCATACACAAAAAATAAACTCAAAATGGATTAAAGATCTAAACGTAAGACCAGAAACTATAAAACTCCTAGAGGAAAACATAGGCAAAACACTCTCTGACATAAATCACAGCAGGTTGCTCTATGATCTACATCCCAGATTACTGGAAATAAAAGCAAAAATAAACAAATGGGATGTAAGTAAAATTAAAAGCTTCTGCACAACAAAGGAAACTATAAGCAAGGTGAAAAGACAGCCTTCGTAATGGGAGAAAATAATAGCAAATGAAGCAACTGACAAACAACTAATCTCAAAAATATATAAGCAACTTATGCAGCTCAATTCCAGAAAAATAAATGACCCAATCAAAAAGTGGGCCAAAGAACTAAATAGACATTTTTCCTAAGAAGACATATGGATGGCTAACAAACACATGAAAAGATGCTCAACATCACTCATTATCAGAGAAATGCAAATCAAAACCACAATGAGGTACCATTTCACACCAGTCAGAATGGCTGCGATCCAAAAGTCTACATGCAATAAATGCCAGAGAGGGTGTGGAGAAAAGGGAACCCTCTTACACTGTTGGTGAGAATGCAAACTAGTACAGCCACAATGGAGAACAGTGTGGAGATTCCTTAAAAAACTGGAAATAGAACTGCCTTATGACCCAGCAGTCCCACTGCTGGGCATATACACTGAGGAAACCAGAACTGAAAAAGACACGTATACCCCAATGTTCATCACAGCACTGTTTATAATAGCCAGGACATGGAAGCAACCTAGATGTCCATCAGCAGACGAATGGATAAGAAAGCTGTGGTACATATAAACAATGGAGTATTACTCAGCCATTAAAAAGAATACATTTGAATCAGTTCTAATGAGGTGCATGAAACTGGAGCTGATTATACAGTGTGAAGTAAGCCAGAAAGGAAAACACCAATACAGTATACTAGCATATATATATAGAATTTAGAAAGATTATAATGATAACCCTGTATGTGAGACAGCAAAAGAGACACAGATATATAGAACAGACTTTTGGACTCTGTGGGAGAGGGAAAGGGTGGGATGATTTGGGAGAACGGCATTGAAACATGTATACTATCATGTAAGAAACGAATTGCCAGTCTAGGTTCGATACAGGATACAGGATGCTTGGGGCTGGTGCACTGGGATGACAAAGAGAGATGATATGGGGAGGGTGGTGGGAAGGGGGTTCAGGATTGGGAATTCGTACAGCCATGGTGATTCATGTTAATGTATGGCAAAACCAATGCAGTATTGTAAAGTAAAAAATTAAATAAATAAAATAAAGTGCCCCCCAAAAAAAGAACAATGGGAGAGCTAAAAATATTTGCAAGATTATTGTGAGAACTCACTTTAGTTCAGAAATTATGCCCACTCTCTATTCAAAGAAAGAAGTAAAGGAAGAGGAGGAAAAGAATGAGATTAAAAGGTGTCTGTTCCTTCATCCTGCCTCAAACAAAGCAAGTATGATGCATTGATGTTACAATGATCCATCTTTTCATCCAAGGGTAGGTAATGACAGAAGTCACAGGAGGAAAGACTGGCTAGACTACTCTGAGAAAACACCACCATCCCAGCGTGTGAACACAATGAAGGTTGACTTCTCATTTGCATCATGGCCCCTTGTAAGCTGGGCAGCTTTCCTACAGGTAGTAACAGGGACCCCTGGCTTCTTCCACCCTATGGTGCTGTTAACCTTTGGCATGTTTTCTCCAAGGTCACCATGGAACAAGGAGAGAGAACAGAGACAGTGAGGAGCCAAGCTCAGGAGAGACTGCCAACTGCTGTCCATGTTTTGCTGGCCACAGGTCAGTCACCTGGCCCTACTCTACTTTCTGGAAAATGTGGGTCGGCCAAGTATCCAGCATGAAAATGAAACATGTTTGACGATCACCTAGCTTTGCTTCTGCCTTGGAAGCAAAACAACTCCCTCTTTTGAGTCATAGGCACGTGCTGCCCTCTTTTTCCACTGTCCAAGAGCAAATGAGCTGCACTGGCGTAGGGAGAGCATGAGGTCTGTCCGTTTTAGATGATCAAAGCAAACTCATGTTGGGAGGAGGGCTTAATGATGTGGTGAGGAAAGGTTGTTCTGCACTGTCTTGGTTAGAAACATAAGGATGTAATAGAATGAGACTTGGACTGGCCTCTATCACTTGTTCAAATCAAAAGAAGACAAGGTCCAGGGGAAATGTGTGTGTCTGATTTTTCAAGGTCTAAAAATGCACAGCTTTTGAAAGGCAAACATCTTTCTCTGCCTGGAGACAGGGAACTGTTCCAGATGCTCACCTATATTATTTCTTTTCTTTTCTTTTTTTTTAGATATCCATTTTTACATCTACATCTTTAATGTGCCTTAAATTTATTTTGGTACTTGTTAGCTGATGAAAAGTAATTAAGTAACTTTGAAAATATCCCCAGCACCAATTATTAAATAATACATCTGCATCCCATTGCCTTGAGCTTATTTCTTTAAAACACATTTATTTTATGTTTATACAAAGATCTATTTTCTAGGCTATGTCTTCCTTTGGTTTCTCTAGTGCCACTTTGTTACTATTAATGTAGTTTACAATATGTGCTGATGTTTATTAAGGAAAATTCAGTACCTCTACCACCTTCATTTTTAAATGTTCTTGGCTGTTCCTCATTGTTTAATGTTCCAGATAAACCTCTGAATAGCTTTGTCACACTCTTCTCCTATAGATAGTCCTCCTTTCTCAAACCCCTCCCTCTCTCCACATCCCCAGGAAAATGGATGAGCCAGCCAGGTTAGTCATACCACACTTAGTTCAGACAGTAAGGAGAAAGGGCCTCTGTTATAAATGCAGCTCCTTAAGACGTTCCAAAGAAGAAGGCTCCTGCTCATCCTTGGCCTTCAGACCAGGCCGGGCTGTTCTCTGAATAACAATCGACTTCCAAATACTCTGCTCTGAAGCCATTTCCAGTTCATTTTGGCATTCAGTCCCTTCTATCTCATCTGAATCATTTGATTCTGCGTAGTGAGTTGGGAAGCAAAAACTTGGTAAATATCACTGAGTCTTGAGTAATCATCATTTATTTTGCAGACAACTGTTGAAGAGCTCAGAGTTGGTACACAGGACTCTACAGAGACCAAAGATACAGGAATACAGCATTTGGTGACCAAATGCCCCTGCTGCCACTCCCTGGATCTGAGTTCTACCTGAAGCAAACTGAAATGTTGTGGCTTCATCTCACCTGATGCTGGGTGCTGGCATCATCCAGTCCAACCAAAACTCATTCACAGCCTGGCAGTCATCACAATAGCATCAGGGATGCTGGGTCCTCTTTAAAAGATCCAGGAGAGCTGGGGGGAGAGGGGGTTGTTCTTTTTTCCAAACAGAAAGTTTGATAAATATGGAAAGAGTATCATACTTATAGCTAATATCAATGTTATTCATTGTTCAAATCACTTTGTATATGTTCACTCATTTCATCTTGACAACAATGAGAGAGACGCTGTCAATATTCCCATTTCATAGATAATACAACTGAAGCACCAAGAGATTAAGTATTTTTCACAAGGTTAATGAACCAGTAATCAGGAGGGCTATGATTTGAACACAGGAAGTCTGGAGCCAGAGATGACTCTTCCAGTCACTGTGTTAGGGATTCTGAAAGCTGAGTGGGCATCAGTATAACATGGAGGGTTGGAAAACCACAAATTCCTGGACCCCAACCTCAGAGTTCCTCACTCATGATGTCAGTAGTGGAAAGGCAAGAGTTTACTCTTCTATCACTTCCCAGGTGCTGTTGCTTCTGCTTCCCAGAAGCCACACTTTGAGAACCACCACCCGCAGGACACAGAAATTATTGGCATAGGAAGCAAGGAAGGATCAATAGACCTGGAGGATGATGAAGGTATGCAGCTAATCCTCCATTTCTAAAGTCAGATTATCTATTCTTTCAGGGCCTGAAGCAACCCCAAATCCTACAAGATGCCACCTTCTTCCTTACTGTTGTTCTTCGGTCACTCAGTCATGTCCAACTCTCTGCAACCCTATACACTGCAACACGCCAGGCTTCCCTGTCCTGCACCACCTCCCAGAGCTTGTGCAAACTCATGTCCATGGAGTCAGTGATGCATCCAAAAATCTCGTCCTCTGTTGTGCCCTTCTCCTCCTGCCTTCCATCTTTCCCAGCATCAAGGTCTTTTCCAATGAGTCGTCCTTTCACATCAGGTGGCCAAAGCACTGGAGCTTCAGCATCAATCCTTCCAGTGAATATTCAGGGTTGATTTCCTTTAGGATGGACTGGTATCATCTCCTTGCAGTCCAAGGGACTCTCAAAAGTCTTCTCCACACCACAGTTCAAAAGCGTCAATTCTTCAGCACTCAGCCTTCGTCACAGTCCAACTCTCACATCCATACATGACCAAAGGAAAAACCATAGCTTTGACTACAGGGACCTTTGTCAGCAAAATAATGTCCTGCTTCTTAATATGCTGTCTAGGTTAATCATAGCTTTTCTTCCAAGGAGCAAGCATCTTTTAATTTCATGGCTGCAGTCACCATCTGCAATGATTTTGGAGCCACACAAAATAAAGTCTGTCACTGTCTCCATTGTTTCCCCATCTATTTGCCATGAAGCAATGGGGACCAGATGCCATGATCTTAGTTTCTTAATGTTGAGTTTTAAGCAAGCTTTTCACTCTCCTCTTTCACCTTCATCAAGAGGCTCTTTAATTCCCCTTCACTTTCTTCCATAAGGGTGGTGCCATCTGAATATCTGAGGTTATTGATATTTCTCCCAGCAATCCTGATTCCAGCTTGTGCTTCATCCAGCCTGGCATTTCGCATGATGTACTCTGCATATAAGTTAAATAAGCAGGGTGACAATATACAGCTTTGATGTACTCCTTTCCTATTTTTGAACCAGTCTGTTGCTCATGTTTGATTCTAACTGTTGCTTCTTGACCTGCATACAGGTTTCTTAGGAGGCAGGTAAAGTAGTCTGGCATCTCTTGAAGAATTTTCCATAGTTTGTTGTGCTCCACAGTCAAAGACTTTAAAATAGTCAATGAAGCAGATGTCTTCTGTAATTTTCTTGCTTGGTTTATGATCCAACAGATGTTGGTAATTTGGTCTCTAGTTCCTCTGCCTTTTCTAAATCCAGCTTGTAAATTATAGGCAGTTACCTAAATATTGGAGAAAATTAAGGGTACTGGTTGGAGCATCAAAACACCTGGGTTTACATATCCGTCCTGTTGTTTACTACTACTATCACTACTAAGTCATTTCAGTCGTGTCCAACTCTGTGCGACCCATTGACCTGCTGACTATCTAAACTTCAGATATCATATTTGTAAAATGAGAATTATTTACCACTTAGGATTTTAGTAAAGGTAAATTTCACACACACACACACACACACACACACACACTTTGATTGGCATATAGAAATAATGGTGGTTATTTATTTTATAAAAAGAAGGTATCTGGTTTCCTTCCTTCCTTCCTTCGACACCAGCTGAGAAATCTAACTTGGAGATGCCACCACAGTAAGATTTTTCCAGGGTCACATCAGGTACCCAAACTTTCTTTACAGCTTCTGTGACAAGGATAAAAAAAGAAAGTGTGTGTATTTGACAATCTGCTCCCCGCTCCGGCTGAAAGGAGATGGAATTATTGCCTGACTCATCTCACGGGCCATCTTTCCCAGTGCAGAAGAGACAGGTGAACTGGAAAAGTGGAAGGTGTCAGAAATGGAGGAGCAGTCTGCACAATGGGAGTCTGGGCAGCTGGTCAAGTAAAAGAGAGAGAGATCTTAGGATAAATGCACTCAGCCTTATAAATGCGAATCTCTTCTCTGTCAGCAATGAAGCTATTTTTAAATTTTTTCAACCACTCTTTCATCCATTTCTTCATGTATTAAATCCCTGCTATGTATCAGCCACTTCTCTAGGTTCCAGAGAAACAAAGGGGAACAAAACAGATGAAGATCTTCTCCATGGGGGGCGGGTTGGGGGAGCCGTGAAGAGTGTGGGGGTGGGAGGCAGTGAGCAGGATCAGAGAGTGAAGGCCTGAAAGAGACCCTGCAGCCATCAAAAGGAAGGGCATCTGGTGGAAAGAGCAGTAAAGGCAAGAGCCCAGAGAGCTGCCAGCATAAGTGAGTGGGAGAGGGTGAGGGAAAACTTGGAGTCCCAGGAAGGCTAGGTCCCATCATGACGGCCTTGGAGCAGGATGCGTTGCCATTCGAAGGATATTACGAAAAGGAGGGACACAATCCAACTTTGAAAGTGAATCGATGTCAATACACTCTGAGGGAGCTGGGCTGAGCCTTTGACTTGGGACTTGCATATAGAAGAGGTTCCCTGGTGGCTCAGATGGTAAAGAATCTGCCTGCAATGCAGGAGGCCTTGGTACGATCCCTGGGTCAGGAAGACCCCCCTGGAGAAGGGAATAGCTACCCACTCCAATATTCTTGCCTAGAGAATTTCATGCACAGAGGAGCCCAATGAGCTACAGTCCTTTGGGTCACAAAGAGTCAAACGTGACTGGGTGACTAATACTAACACTACAGTGCAGGAAAAAGAGAATGAAATATCAGAGGTCTAAGAGAAAGGACTGGGTAGAGACCAAACTAAAAAGAGATCCAGGGACTTTCCTGGTGGTCTAGTGGCTAAAACTCCACACTTGCAATGCAGGGTGCCTGGGTTCAATTCCTGGTTAGGGAACTAAAAATCCCACATGCTGCAACTGAGACCCAGTACAACCAAATAAATCTTATTCTTGATCAGTTGCTCAGTCATGTCTGACTCTTTGTGACCTCACGGACTGCAGCACACCAGGCTTCCCTGTCCTTCACCATCTCCTGGAGCTTCCTCAAACTCATGTCCATTGAGGAAGTGATTCCATCTAACCATCTCATCCTCTGCCATCCCCTTCTCCTCCTGCCCTCAATCTTTCCCAGCCTCAAGGTCTTTTCCAATGAGTTGGCTCTTCACATCAAAGGGGAACAAAACAGATGAAGATCTTCTCCATGGGGGGTGGGTTGGGGGGGCCAAAATATTGGAGCTTCAGCTTCAGCATTAGTCCTTCCAATGAATATTCAGGACTAATTTCCTTTAGGATTGACTGGTTTGATCTCCTTGCAGTCCAAGGGACTCTCAAGAGTCTTCTCCAACACCACAGCTCAAGAGCATCAATTCTTCAGCATTCCGCCTTCTTTATGGTCCAGCTCTCATAGCCATACATGTGAGATCCATAAATAAAAACAAATGTTTTTAAAAAAATATTTTATGGGAGGGATGTTCAACAGGGAGGGGATATACCTATACCTATGGCTGATTCCTGTGGCTATATGGAAGAAATTGACAGAATATTTGTAAAACAATTATCCTCCAATTAAGAATAAGTTAAAAACAAAAACAAAAATTTTTAATTTATAAATATTAAAAAAAAAATCCAGGTCCTGTTGGTGCTCACTCTCTTCTCCAGTCCTCATCCTCATGGTTTAGCATAATGATCCCGTCAATCTCAGTTACACATTAGAATTATCCAAGGAGATTTTCAACATGCCCTGACCAAAGTTAAATTAAGGGACATTCTTCAAAATAACTAGCCAGTATGTTTCCAAGATATTGGGGTCAAGAGAAAGATGGAGAAACTATCCCAGATTAAAGGAGACTAAGATTTCTTGATATGACAACTAAATGCAACATGGGATCCTGGAAAAGAACATGAGTGGGACAACAGGGGAAGTTTGAGTCAGTTCTGCAGAACAGATCATGCATCAGTGGAACACATACCAGTGCTAATTTCCTGGTTTTGATCATGGTACTGTGGTTACACAATTTACAAACATTTGGAAAAGCTGGGTAAGAATACACAGGAATCCTTTGTACATTTTTGCTTCTTTTTGAAGGAGGTCTAAATTATTTCAAAACAAATGTGAAAAATGTACCACTGCCCATGCCACACCCTAGACCAACACATCAGCGTCTGGGGGCCTAGGGTCTGGCTACAGGCCCCGTTAAAAGCCTCTAAATGGTTCTAAAGTGCGATCAGGCTTGAGAATCACACCCTGGATTTTAAAAGTCTTCAAGAAGACTTTGCCTTAAAGCTTTGTTCTGTCCAAAGGGCACAGAAGGGCCCCTTCCTTCTGGGGCTGTGTCAGTTCGTCCTCAGTTCAGTCGCTCAGTCATGTCCAACTATTTGTGACCCCATGGACTGCAGCATGCCAGGCTTCCCTGTCCATCACCAACTCCTGGAGCTTGCTTAAACTCGTGTTCATTGAATCAGCAATGCTCATCCTAGAGCATCTTTGCCACCTGAGACTCAAAGGAAACTCTTCTGGGTAGAATCAGGGATGAGGCTGGAATAAGGGTAATGGGATAGTGCCATCACCAGAGAAGCATCCTTTGAGACTCTGAAATGAAACTGAGCTGGACCCTGCAGGGCCTTCCTGGGGACAAATCCCCCCAGGTCTCCTGCCTCTTGTTTACAGAGAAACTGTAGTCTTCTAGGCCTTCCCCCCTGAGTTCCAATGAATAAATTCAATCAGAGGTGAGAAAATGCAGAAACAAAGGAAAACTGTCAAGAAAGATACATGAGTAATAGCTGAGCCATGAAACAAAATCAAGAACTTTTAGTTCCTCCTCTAGGGCCATAGATAATATCCTGAGCCAAATCCTTGACTACTTTTGCAGATGCCAAACCCAGCCCCTCACTCAGGTGAAAGAAGTGAAGTACAGGCTGACCACCAGTAGGTAGACTCCGGACTGGATGGGACCAGAAAGTTGAGAATGGAGGCAAGGAAGGACACTGATGCAGCCCTCCCCAGGGTAAAGTGACTGGAGATCCATGCCCTGTGGACAGAAACTCCAAGATGAGAACAGCAAGACAATGAAGGGAGGAGGCTAGGTCCTGCCCAGATCACATATTTCTCATTTTCCAAGTCAGAAGACCTCCCCGACTGCACAGGCACAGAAAGCCTCCTTGAAGGTCAAAGAGGAGTGATGTCAAGGGATGCTCTACCCTCAGGCCTTTGCAGCAGAATCCATCTTGGTTAAGAGGTGTATTCGCACACATGGGAGGATCCTGAGATATATACCAAATATAGACTGTGAACCAATCAAAATGGCCAAAGGGAATCCAGAAGAAGTACCCCATAAAAGTAATTCAAAGTACTACGAAGGCGAAACTCAGGAATTCTCTCTCTGAGTCCTTCCGTATGTCTATCCACACCTACTATACTCTTTTTTCCTCTTAATAAATACTCTAGTTGCTTCATGACTTTCCATCTCTGTGGAAATTCTTTTCAGCCAAGCTGAAGGGCCAGGACCCCTTGTCACTGACCACTGGTCTAGTGGCTAGGATTCAGTGCTCTCACCACAACCCAGCCTCAAACTCTGCCTGGGAACCCAAGTCCTGCTTCAAGCTGCTGCAGGCCTAGGCCACCCGAGATCAGAGGTTCCTGAAACATCACTGTGTTACCTCTGTATCAAACGATCAGAGAACCATGCACAAGTTGATCACATGCCTTGTGATCCTCTCTGAAAGCCACTGGGGAATTCAGGTCTCTTGAACATCAGCTGCCCATATTTCTTTCTTGTGTGTGGTTTTTTGTGTGTTTTTCTTTGCAATAAATGCCATACTTTCTGTCACCATAACACAGTGTCAATAGATTGTCTTTGCTGTGGACCCAAGTTCTGTTCAACAACAGAAAGATATTTCTCTAGAAGAATCTGAGTCTTCCTTTTGGAAGACATCCACACTGAGAAAGGCAATGATAGTTACAAAATCCTCACTACCCCTGGGGAAACAGAAAGCCATCAGGCGGCAAGCCTCAAATAATCTACAACCTCAGACAAATATGTGCTTCCCCTCTCGGTTTGCAAGATGTTTTTATAAAAAATTTATTTTATTGCTACACAGAAGGATGAGCCCTTTCCTATGGAAACTGGCAAGCACTAAATACCAACCTCTGCCAGCAAATGCAGCTATAAGAAAATGAGACTTAATCTGCTTTGATTAATAAGTAGGCAGCAAAAGGCTGCCTGTGGGCTGGAGGCTGCAAGAGGGAAAATGAAAGACGAGTAGAAATGTGCCCAGAAACGCAAAGGGAAAAATCAGAAGGTTAAGCAACATAAAAGATCTCTCAATTTCATTGCAGTTTTAGAGGCAGCCTCATAAACAAGGCTCTTGGTTATTTGCATATAAATATGCTGGGGGCAGGGGGACCACGGTACTCAGCTGTGCATCCTAAGTTTCTTATCAAAATCTGCTCCCAAAGCAGCTGCAGGAATCAGCTGCAAACGCCAACTCTAAAAATGAAAGTCACGTGGCCAAACGGGGGCAGAGGAAGGAGGGAGGCAAGGGCACCGAATGGGGCTCCAATTAAACCCCCAGGGACCTGCAGCCCATGTGCACCACCCAGGAGCCTTTAGACATCACATTACCCACACTGCACTGGGAGCAATTAAGCCAGACTTGCTGGGGGTGGGGCCCCTCGTGGGACTGAGAATTTCCCAGGTGAATAGAGTACCTTGATTGAGAGCCAGGGGGTCTACAAACCTTTCCCATAAAGATGGACAGTAAATATTTCAAGTTCTGTGGCCCAGAAAATCTCTTCCCTGGCTACCCAACTCTGCCACTGAGGCCTGAAAGCAGCCAGACGGTAGGCTGATCAGCACATGTGGCTGTGTGCCATGAAATTTACAAGAATGGTAGTTTGCAGCCTCTCCTTGAGATCCATATGAGTCAAAGTATGGTCCTTGGGCCAACAGATATGGCCTCCTTGGAAGCATGTTATGTGCCAAATCTGCAACCCCACCCTAGAAGGCCCTTTTGCCAGAGTTTGTTTTTAACGAGGTCCCCAAATGAACTTGAAGAAGCAGCTTGAGGTGACTGTGCTGATGGGGTGACCAGCCTTGGGGACACAGGTTGCCAGCCCGTCTTGGAGCACCAACTCTTATGTCCATCAAACTGTCCTTGGTATTGAGGGTTATTCAGGTGTTCCAAGAGCATTTTGCCCAAATATATGGATTCTGAAAGGCGCACCAAGGACTGCAGGAATGTGAATTATGGATGTGTGGTAGCAACCTCTGGCTTCAGGCCAGCAAAGGGACCGTCCCCTTGGCAGGCACTCATCTTTCCAGCATCAGCAGTGATGCAGGCAGTGGTGAGGGTGGGTCACTTGGGCCCTCACTCCAGAGGCCGAAACACAGAAACCCCAGGGTCTGCCATCCCCATCCCTCACAAGAGCACAGCTGCAGAGCCTGGGGCCATGACTCTGAATGTGAAGAAGTGGGGACTGGACAAGGCTGGCAAGGCTGAACACCACCAATCTGACTCATACCCCAAATATGTGGCTCTAACTTTTTATTTTGTATTGGAGTATAGTCAACTAACAATGCTGAGATAGCTTCAGGGGCACAGCAGAGTGACTCAGCCATACATATACATGTATCCATTCCCCTTAAACTCCCCCTGATCTCTGGCTGCCACATAACATTGAGCAGAGTTCCATCTGCTATAGAGTAGGTCCTTGTTGGTCATCCAGTTTAAATATAGCTGTGTGTACACAAACATGTGGCTTTTTGCTTTGATATTTCCCTGCAAGGAGTGGCCTGTTCCCTGTTGCATCCCAGACACCTGGCACAGCATCAGAGTTCACAAATCTTTGATGAGCCAACGACCCCAGAGATTGAGATGCTCAATTGAGTAGCATCCATCTTCAGGCCATTGAGGGCATAATTGGCCACTGACCTTTGCATATTGGCAGGCAGAAGGCTTATGGGTTTTTATTTTTTCCAAAAGAGCGTCTCCATGTCCCTTGCACATACAGGATCCTAAAAATGACAACAGAAGCTACTTTTTTCATCTGTTGCCAGGAGCAGAAGGCCTAAGGGCCTGAGTCCTGGCCCATAGCGTTAATGGGTCTCCCGAAGGGGCTTCAAATATGTCCTGTTTCCGGCAAGCCCAGCTGTGCTGATGAGCAGGAAGGTAATGAACTGAGCAGCCCTCTCTCTCCAAGTGCCCGTCTGCCAGTCAGCTGGGACTAGCCTGTTGCCGGAGAAGGATGTTGAAAATGCTCTCACTGAAAGCCCGGCCAGGGATTAGCATGAGAGGAAGCGAGCATACACCGCTCCAGAAACCCTTGCACCTGCCCCTAAGGTGCCTCCGTGGACCACGGCTCTGACACATCTTGTATAGGAGGAAGGTATTGGAAGAAGGCATGATGGGAAATTCATGCAGCACTTGGAAACTGGGATAAGGCCCTGGACGGCAGCAGCCAGATGAGCCAGCACGGCATAGAGAGATATTTCTTAAATCTTTTCTGCAGATGCATCTCCTGGGCATCTTATCAGACCACAGGCCCCGGGGCAGGGCTGGGATTCTGCAGTTCAGACTCATCCCAGGTGATGCTGGTGCTGCTGCCTGACAGATCACCCTTTCAGGAGCCTGAGCAACAGACAGGCGGGCGCCCCAGATGCGCAGTCAGGGCACCTGGGCCAGTCCTCTCCCCAAGCTTCCCCCAGAAGTAGCACATGTGGCAGACCTATACTCCAAAGACGGCCCAATAATAGCTCCCATTCCCCAGCCCTTCTTACTGTGGGACTTCAACTCTCCTCCCGCTGAGAGGTGGGGCCTGCATTCACTCAGCGTGGGTGGACCTTGGGACCACCGAGGAGGAGACACTGTCACTTCTGAGAGAAGCTTGTGAAAGGCAATACAATTTCTTCCTGGTTCTTTTGGGATGCTCCCTCTTGGAACCCAGTCATGCTACTGGGAAGAAGCCCACACATCCAGCAAGAGCTCAATTTGAAGGGGAATTGAAGGTGTTGGTCCACAGCCCCCAGCCGAGCTCCCAGCTGACAGCCGGGAGCAAGTTGCCAGATAGATGCAAACTGTACTTCCACACGCCCCAGATCGACCCCCTCCTACAGTGCTGCTGGCAATGTAAATGGGCACAGCCACGGTGGAGAACAGCACAGGGGCTCCTTGAAAAACTAAAAACAGAGCTACCATATGATCTAGCAATCCCACTCCTGGGCATATAACCAGAGGAAAACCTAATTTGAAAAGATACAGCAACCCCACTGTTCATTGGGGCACTATTTACAATAGCCAGGGCATGGAAGTAGCCTAAACATCCACCAACAGGTGGATGGATGGAGAAGAGGTGGTACATGTATACAGTGGAATGTTGTCTGCTGTGCTAAGCTGCTTCAGTCATGTCTGAGTCTGTGCAGCCCTATGGACTGTAGCCCACCAGGCTCTTCTGTCCACGGGATTCTCCAGGCAAGAATACTGGGGTGGGTTGCCATGTCCTTCTCCCGGGGATCTTCCCAACTCAGGGGGTTGAACCTGCATCTCTTATGTCTCCTGCATTGGCAGGCAGGTTCTTTACCACAATGAAATATTACACAACCATAAAAAAAAACAATGAAATAATGCCATTTGCAGCTACATGGATGGACCTGGAGATTATCATACTAAGTGAAGTAAGCCAAAGACAAATATCATAGGATATCACTTATATAGAGAACCTAAAAAACAAAATACAAATGAACTTATTTACAGAACAGAAAAAGATTTACAGACATAGAAAACAAACTTATGGTTACCAAAGGAGCAAGATAGGGGTGGGGGAGGGATAAATTAGGAATTCAAGATTAACAGGCACACACTGCTGTATATAAAATAGATGATCAACAAGGACCTGCTGTGCAGGACAGGGCACTCCACTCAGTATTCTGTAATCACCTAAATGGGATAAGAATCTGAAAAATAATAAATGTATAATACATATACTAAATCACTCTGTTGTACACCTGAAATTAACACAACAGTGTAAATCATACTGTAGCATACAATAATTTTTAAATAAATAATAAGCCCCAGATCCATCTAGGAAGTGACTTCTCTCCTCCAGTCATGTTGCCCCATCTGTAAATACATGGGATAGAAATCCCCAGTGATTCCTGCTTAGATTTAAGAAATTCTCTACATCTCAATGGAAAATTTGTGAGCAAAATAAATAACCATTGTCCCTTTAAGCCCCAAGGTTTGGGAGTATTTTTCATGCAGTGATACTATCTGGAACATGGCTTTAACAAACCCCTCCCCAGGTCTTTTCACTCTGTACACCCTCTGCACAACCTGATCACTCCCATTATTTAAATTACCATCTGTCTGGACTGCCCTCTTCTGAGCTATGGAGCTGTACGTCTAATTGCTTACCAGATATCCCCAGCTTACTCAGATCTTTACCTCCTCCTCTGTCTCCATCTCCACCCCACCCCTAAATACTTTCCTCCTTGTTTATCCAGTGCCACCATCAGTTTGGTCAATTGAGCCAACATCCCCTGACTAAACCACCAAGAGTCCACCCAAGGTCAGCTGGAGCACCCAGCCCACCAGGCAGTCAGTGTTCAAGCAAATCTACGGTTCTCAAGAAGGGAAAGTACATCACCACTCAAGAGATTGAAAAGCCCAGTCTGTGCTGAGTCTCAACTCAGTGAGCCATGTTCAGGGTATATATCTTCTTGAGAACAGTGGAAGATCAAAGAATTTTTCTTAAAACCTACAATCAGCTAACCCATCAAAAACAAAACAAAGCTTTGACCACCTATGGAGGAAAACTGGACTGGGGTGAGAGAGAGGTGTTAGCCAATGCTAACATCAAGAAGGTGATGCCATCAACATAATTCCAGCTTCACAGTCTGAGGTCCTTCCCTCTGTACTCTCACGGGCTCCCACTACCCAGTTTGTGTCTTCTGTGTCTCCACCCAGAGTTGCTCCCATTGCTTCTACATCCATCTGTCGTTTCTTAGACCCACCCCCGTCACAATCAGGTTGATCTTACCCCTCCAATGGCTTTGAGAATAAAGTCTAAGAATAGTATAGAACTCCCCTCATGCCTTGGTCCCAGCCTACTGCTCAAACCTTCTGTCCTACACTGACTAACTTGTTCTGAGTTTATATATTCTCACAATCTCAACGTGCAGTCCCCCAAAGGCATCCCTGGCCTTTCATCTCAGCATATCTTTATATACGTTTTTTCTGGCTGAAGTTGTTTCTTCCACCACTTCTCCCCATCCTCTTTGTCCTTCTCATCACAACTCAGACATCACCTCCTCCATGAAGCCCTTTCTGAACCAGGTTTCTCTCTCTTGCTACCATTGTACATGGTTCCACTGTTAAAACTTCCAACATTTTGCTGCAACTCTTCCATGTATATGCCTGAGTTGCTTGTAGACTTCTGTTTCTTAATGTGTATTAACCCAGACCAGCGTCGGCATCACTTGAGAACATTTTAGAAATGCAAATTCTCAGATCCTACCCCAGATGTACTGAATTAGACACTCTGGGGGTTGGCCCAGGTGATACATGTTTTAACAAGTCCTCCAGGGAGTCAGTCTGTTGCACACTGGGGTTTCAGAACCACTGTCCTGGACCAGTTGGTCAAACATTAGAATCACCTGAGAATTTTTTTTTTTCCCAGCTACACTGGGTCTTTGCTGTAACGCAGGCTTCCTCTGGTTGCCACACAGGCTCAGTAGCTGTGATGCACAGACTTAGTTACCCCCAGGCATGAGGGATCTTCCTGGACCAGGGATGGAACCCATGTCCCCTGCATTGACAGGTGGATCCTTAACCACTGGACCATGAGGGAAGTCCACCTGGGAAGTTTCCAAACATCCCAACCCGATTAAATCAAAGTCTCTGAGCAAGGGACAGAGGTAGCAATAATGCTAAAGCTTAATACTGGGGATATCTGGTAAGCAGTTAGATGTACAGCTTCATACTAAGCCAGGGAATTCCAGCGTGCAGTAAGGGTGAGAAACACTAATCTAGACCTTTCTTCTCAAAGTGTAGTCATGGATCAGCAGCATAAGCATCATCTGAGAAATTGTTAGAAAGACAGAATTTCAGGTTACTTTCCAGGCACACTGCCTCAGAATCTTTGCTTTAACAAGATTCCCAGGTGATCTGGGAAAGCAGCCAAGACGCTAGAGCACCAAGACCCTCTGCTCACCTCCTCTCATGAGCACAGCAAAATCACAACTGTCTGCAGAATCACCATTGATGAAAATGACTGGAACCTACCAGAAGAGATAAATAGGGAACCACAGTGAGATGGGTAGGAGGGATGCGCTCGCAAGGTCATCAAATCCCATTCTCTCAAGGTAGGTGACCCACCAACTGGAGAATCATTATATTGCAGTGGTTCTCCCACAGGAGTGAGAAATCTGAGCCCCACATCAGGCTCCCCAACCCAGGGGTCCAGCAACAGGAAGCCAAGCCTGAAGAGCATTTGACATTGAAGGCCATAGGGGCTTAATTGCGGGAGCCCCACAGGACTGAGGGAAATAGAGGCTTCACTTTTAGAAAGTGCACATAAAATCCCACACGCCCTGGGGCCCAGGGCAACAGAGCTTCATGCTGATCTTGGAGAGTCTCCTGGAGAATGCGAGGTGGGGAGAAATACAGGGGTGCATGGCTGTGGCTCACTCTGGGAACGTGAACACTGCTGGCAGATACACTGAGGAACACTCTGCTGCATTAACCCTGCTACTGGATGCAAATATCTTGGCTCTTTAGCACTGAGCCCTGGCACCACCCAATAGCCCCCAGGCAACAGTGCTGGGACTTCTTGGGCCAAACAATTAATTGAACAGGAAGGCCACCCATCATCTGCAGACAGGCTGTCTAGACTGAAGAGCCATGCCTGCCTCTGGACACACCCCCTAGATATAGCCCAGCCAACCAGAGGTCCAGGACCCAGCTCTGCCCACCAGTGGGCAGGCACTGGCCCCTCCCACCAGTGAGCCCACATAAGCCTCTAGTCCAACCTCTGCCACCAGGGAGCAGAGACCAGAAGCAAGGAGACTATGGTCCTGCAGCACAAGCCAGACCCTGCCCTGGGACCAGCAAGACCCTGGCTCTTTCACTGGCAGGGAAACACAACCTTCAGGACACCAGACCCCATACCCAGCTGCATCAGGAACCGGCCCCTCCCACCACCACCAATATGAAATGAGCTCTGGGATCTCTGGGCCCTGCAGCCAGACTTCAGGAATCAGCTCTTCCTGCTAATAGACAGCCACTAACCCCAGGACCTGGCTTCACCTGCCATTCCTGACTCTGCCACCAGTGAGCCAGCCACTAGCCCTGGGGCCCCCTAAGGATCCCACAGCAAGCCACCTCATGACCAGGCTCTGCTAAACAGCAGTCGGCAGCATCTACACAAGGCAGGCCCTGGCAACCACCTGGACTAAAGGCCAGCAAAGCCCACCAGACCACCCACATAGCCAGCCTGCCACAACAGAGGGACCCCCTGGAGCTTCTTAAGGGGAACCCCTTGAGTATATAGATTGGGTAATGACAGGGGCATGCCCTGCTAGGATGGCATAGGATACCTCCTACAGAGGCCACTTCTCCAAGGCTGAGACAGGGATCTAACCTACCACATACGTAAAAATACAAACAGCACCTTAGACAAATGAGGTGGCACAGGAAACGTTCTAGATGAAGAGGCAAGACAAAAGCCCAGTAGAGGGACTAAGTGAAGACAGGCAGCCTGCCTGAGAAAGAGCTCAGGGTGATGATCGTAAAGAAGACCAAAGGGCTCGGGAGGGGGAAGGTTCCCAGGTGATCTGAATGCACCCTGAAGTCTCAGAAGCACCACTTCATACATCCTGTATCCCAGGTCCTAGCAAAGAGCTTGGGACATGAGAACCACCTGGTCAGTCTTAAAAGAAAATATTTATGCACCAAGGAAACCAGAATTGAAAGAGACACTTATACCCCAATGTTGATCGCAGCACTGTTTATAATAGCCAGGACATGGAAGCAACCTAGATGTCCATCAGCAGACGAATGGATAAGAAAGCTGTGGTACATATACACAATGGAGTATTACTCAGCCATTAAAAAGAATACATTTGAATCAGTTCTAATGAGGTGGATGAAACTGGAGCCGATTATATGGAGTAAAGTAAGCCAGAAAGAAAAACACCAATACAGTATACTAACACATATATAGGGAATTTAGAAAGATGGTAATGATAACCCTGTATGTGAGACAGTAAAAGAGACACAGAGGTATAGAACAGACTTTTGGACTCTGTGGGAGAGGGAGAGGGTGGGATGATTTGGGAGAATGGCATTGAAACATGTATGCTATCATGTAAGAAACAAATCACCAGTCTAGGTTTGATACAGGATACAGGATGCTTGGGGCTGGTGCACTGGGATGACCCAGAGAGATGATATGAGGAGGGTGGTGGCAGGGGGGTTCAGGATGGGGAACTCATGTACACCCGTGGTGGATTCATGTCAATGTATGGCAAAACCAATACAGTATTGTAAAGTAAAATAAAAAAAAATAAATAAATAATGGAAAAAAATATTAATAAAAATGTCTATTCTACTTATGGTTTTACAGAATAAAATGGGAATTTATAGTAAGATGCTTGATAAATAGCTTTTCAGTAGGAGGTATTAATATTAACTGATATAAAAGGAGTTCATTAGGTCATTTTTCCAAAATGTTTAATAAGTACCTGCTATTTGCCAAGTACAGCTTTAGGCACAAAAGATTATAGTGAACAGGGAAGACCCAGCCTCTAAAGTCTAGTGGGAAAGACAGATATTAAAAACACAATTACATACATAATGAATTAATAACACAACTGGGATGAATGCTGCAAAAGGGAGAACACAGTGTTGTGAATACATATTGTGTTCACTTCTCTTTGATAAGTGGGTTTCACCTCAAGTTCCCTTTGAGGAATATACCAGGGAAAACGAGTGATTAGAATCAAGGGACCTAGAATGACGTAGAGATAAGCCTTTGACTTAGGGGACTTTCCTGGTGTTCCAGTGGCTGAGACTCTGAGCTCCCAAGGCAGAGGGCCTGGGTTTGATCCCTCATCAAGAAACTAGATCCCACATGACACAACTAAGTTTGCATGCTGCAATTGAATATCCAGCATGTTGCAACTAAGACCTGGTGCAGCCAAATAAATAAAGATAAATGAATATTAAAAAAAAAAAGAAAAAGACTGACTTATGTGGGGGAATTGGAGGCAGGTGGTTCAAAGATACAAGCTTCTAGTTAGGAGATAAATAATAAGACAGTTGTATATGGTCTGGCTTGAAAGGTAGGACAGATTCACTGAAGCTTTTCAACATTAATGTTCATCTGAATCACCTCCACATTTTATTAACCCATTGAGTCACAGTTAAGTAGGATAAGGGTAGTAGTCTAGGGACCACATTAGGGACTGCATTTTGAGTAGCAAAGCCAAGGAGGCTTTGCAGGAGGATGCTGTAGCTGAGACCAGAATGATAATTAATAGGTGACCATGTTAAAAATAGATAGGATGTCTGTTCTGGCTTGCCTGGGTCTGAGGAGTTTCCCGGGATGTTGGACTTTAAGTGGCCAAACTGTGCCCATTGGCCTCCTAGTAGAAAGAGGACTAGAAGGATGAGGAAGCATAGGCCAAATGTTCATGAAACCCTTGAGGTAAGTAGAACATGCTATGTTACAGAAAAGGAAGATGCCATTGAGACAGGGAAGATGCAGGAAAGAGTCTTACAAGCATCCTGTAAGCTTGGGTAAAGCAAGCTTTCTATATCTTCACATTTTTGAGTGTTCCACCTGCAGCTGAGACCTGCTACATCTCCAGCTGGATCCTTCATGGCAGCCTCAAAGCGGTAGCCCCTATCTACTATAAGGGGCTCTTGTTTGAGTACCTGAAATATGGCTAGTGCAACTGAGGAACTTTTAAATGTGCTTTATCTTAATTGTAAATGTAATAGCCACACGTGGCCTGTGTCTACCATATTGGACAGCACAAGTGTAGAGAATGGACTGACTGCAGCCCGGCAAAAGTAGATACTAGCATACTGGTAGAGTAACTCCTTCAGGAGAGAGGTAATGTTGGCTTAAACAATGTGAGGGCAGCAAGAAACAGAGCAAAACATTATGCCTAACTCAGAAAATATAAGAAATAAGGAGCGCGCGAGAGAGAAGATGAAGTCAAGGATAAGTCCTAGGTATCTTCTTTGAACAACTGGATATATGGCAGAGCCAGAAGAAGCAGGTTTGGGGATAGTATGAGAAAAAGATGCTGAATCTGAAATGTCTGTGAAACATTCAACAGAGAAATAGAGGAGGAAGTTGCATGTGCAGGAAGGGATCTCAGACGAGAGGCAAGGTGGTGTTTGTCCTACTCAAAATGGTCATCCTCTAACTTTAGCCTGCTGGTTCAAACTGGAGTCCCATCTTTAAACAGGGCCCACTCCTTGGTTTGGGCGGGGTGGGGCAGCACATGACACAGGTGGGCTGTATTTCAGTAACTGTGGTGATTGGCTTAAGGACGGCCATCCAACTCAAACACAAGTGCTCAGAGCTCTTCCTTGACTTCATAACTTGGGACCAAAAAGAAAAAAGAAAAAACAGTTGCTCAGTGATTCCCAGGCCAGGAGATATTGGTAGCCATGTTTTCACCATTTGGAAAAGTTGACGTTGGCTAATTAAGTGGGCACACAGAGAGAAGCAGAAGCAAAAGAAAGAGGAAGACAGATGTGGAGGCCCCTTTGCATGGTCTAAGAACTACAGTATAACTGTAACCTATTCTTGGCTCAGTTAATTCATCAGCCCAACGTGTAGGTATTTCCTTGTCATGAGGCGCCATGTTGCTTTGAGGGAGTCCTAGGAAGGCACAGACCTTTGCCTAAAAGAACTCACTGTCTAGTTTAGGGAACAAAAACTATGATAAGAGCTTAAAGGCAGTAAAACTGGAAGATGCTACAACAGAGGGCAGTCCTGAAGACATAATGTAGTCTTTACATTACTTTTTCCTTCATTTTCACACCCAGTGAGTTGTCAAAACCCATTGACTCTGGGGGAAAACATCTGTCAAATCCATTTCTCTCATAAAGCCTATAAAAGTCTGTCAATGGTTTTAAAAGAATGTTATCACAGTGAAAAATAAAACCAAACATTTTTAAATACCCAAATTATCAAATAAGATTAATAGAAAATGCCATCAAGTAAATAAAGAAATAAGCAAGCCTAGGATTGCTACTAAATTAGGTCTTTCTTACTTAGATTAATCTCTTTCAACTCAAGGTCTTTACATTTCATGGTAATTAATCAAAAGCTTAGTTTGCATTAACATTTTTATAGAAATAAGTCCCCAGGTTAAAACCCTTGAGTGGCTCCCATCACATTTAAGCAAAAATATTCAAATTCTTTGTAACGGCCTTTAACTCACTGCATCATTTGTTCTTGCCTTTTCTGCTCCCTCATTTTCCACCCCCTTCCCAAGCTCACCCTGACTCCCCATCCTCTACACTGGCCATACTCACGTTTCTAGAATGACCTCTGCACTCACTAGAATATTGTTTCCACGGATATTTTCTGTTCTTGGCGTAAAAAGACAACTTTCCTCCCAACCCATCTCTCTCCATGAAACAACCATGAGTTTTGTCTTCCCTCTGCTTATATTTCCTATTTCTGTATGTGTTCATGGCTCATTTTCTGTCTTTATAACAAGACTATAATCCCCACAAGGACTGAGACCATGGCTCTGTTTCACCACTATCATGGTAGACTCTCCAAGCAATAGGGAAAGAGCGTGAGGTGAAAGATTTTATCTTTAGATGTCTCTCACATTTTATATGGGAAAAGCTAACTTCCCAGGAGACTGCCTTCCTGCCTTATTGGCTCAAAATGGATCACATGTTTACTTCTGGGCCAATCACCAGCAAAGAAAAGTGAGGTGGTTGTGACTGGACAAATTCTAACTCATTCTGGGGGAGCAGCCTGTCTTCCTGGAAATCAAGGGGTTGCCACTCACAACCTGAAAACAAACTTGGAATTCTATTAGCAGGGGAAAAGGGGATATGGCTGATGGATGGGTAAATATCAGCATCTGTCACCATGCCTGCCATTTCATTGCCCAAGCTGAAGTCATATCACTGGGAGACCATGAAGAATACCTTTTCACATCATACAGGACCACACCTATTGTTTTGCATTTTTTCATTTATCCACTCATTTGTTCATTCATTCTCACAAACACCTTTGAGCACCTGTATAAAAATCTAGGGATATAAAGAATCAGACAGTTCTTATTTTAGGAGATGGCAGTCTATTGTATCGATGAACAGTTTTATAAACAGTTATAATAGCATAGGTTAAGTGCTTTAGCATCAGGAAGTGGAAATTGCATTTAGACATGAGAAGAGTTACTAAATCTGCAAATAGGGAAATTCAACAAACATATGAACGAATAGTGGGTCGACTAAGGTCTGTCTAGTCAAGGCTATGGCTTTTCCTGTGGTCATATATGGATGTGAGAGTTGGACTGTGAAGAAGGCTGAGGGCCAAAGAATTGATGCTTTTGAACTGTGGTGTTGGAGAAGACTCTTGAGAGTCCCTTGGACTGCAAGGAGATCCAACCAGTCCATTCTGAAGGACATCAACCCTGGGATTTCTTTGGAAGGAATGATGCTAAAGCTGAAACTCCAGTACTTTGGCCACCTCATGCAAAGAGTTAACTCATTGGAAAAGACTCTGATGCTGGGAGGGATTGGGGGCAGGAGGAGAAGGGGACGACCGAGGATGAGATGGCTGGATGGCATTACCGACTCAATGGATGTGAGTCTGAGTGAACTCCAGGAGATGGTGATGGACAGGGAGACCTGGCGTGCTGTGATTCATGGGGTCACAAAGACTCAGACACGACTGAGCGACTGAACTGACAAAAGAACTAAATGGATACACATGCACTAAGAAAGCTGAAACTAGCACTTCATATTAATGTCTATATTCTACAGGGGGATGAAATGTAGAGACGTGTGCCCAGATCCATGTCAACGTGACTTTATTTTTTTAAACCTTGGTGAAGATAAAACGGAGAGTCTGGGACAGAAGCTGCAGCATTGCTTGATTAATTAAATTCAAGTTTTGGTTCCCTCAGGTGACCTAACTAGAAAAGAGTTCTCAAAGAAAATAAACTACTTTCTGTAGCATTTTCTTTTAAGCGATGTTTTCTTAAACTTTGAATGGATATAACAATATCTCCCCAAAAGCAATTTTCCAAAAGATGATATTTATAGTAATTATGAAAGACCCTCCTAGCAAAATGCTGTAACAGTTTGATTCCTCCACACTTTTCACATTTCATTAATACACCATATTAATAAAGGACAAAAATCACATAACAGATGCAGAAAAAGCATTTGACAAAATCTGACATCCTTTCATGATTTAAAAAACTCTCAATGAACTGGAAATGGAAAGGGACTTTCTCAACCTGATAATGGGCATCTACAAAAAAAACAGCTAACATCATACTTAGTGATATTATGTTAGAAAATGACATTACAGTAAAAAGGTTGAATACTTTCTCCCTACAATCAAGAACGACACAAGGATCTCTGCTCTTGCCACCTCTGTTCAACATCGTACTACAATTTCTAGCCAGGGAAATTGGGAATGGAAATTATATAAAAGACAACCAGATTGAAAGGAAAACATGAAACTTCCTCTATGTGAGAGGATATGATCTTATATATAGCAGATCTTTTTTAAAAAATCTATAAAAATAGTACTAATAAATGAGTTAAGCAAGGTTGCAGGACATAAGAACATTAAAAAGTCAACTGTATTTCTATACAATAACAGTAAACAAACTGAAATGATACTTAGAAAACAATGATATTTATAACATCAAAATAATAAAATATCTCGAATAAGTTTAACAAAACAAGTATAAAGTGTACACTCTGAAAACTGTAAAACATTCTTTAAAAAAATGAAAGATCCAAGTTAAGTAGAAGGACATCGCATGCCCACAGATTGAAAGATAACACTGTAAAGTAGGCAAATAACCCAAATTGATCTAAAAATTCAACTCATTCCCTATTAAAATCTCAGTTGGCTTCTTTGAAGAAATTGATAAGCTGTTTCTAAAATATGAAAGGACAGCCAAAATAACCTTGCAAGAGAAGAACAGTTTTACAAAGCTACAATAATCAAAAGACAGTGTAATACCGGTATAAGGGCAAACTTCTGGATGAATGGAATAGAACTGAGAGTTCCGAAGTAAGTCCATAAAACTATGGTCAACTGATTTTCAACAAGAGTGCCAAGACCATACAGTGGAGAAACAATAGTCTTTTCAACAAATGGTACTGAGAACTAGATAGCCACATGCAAAATAATGAAACACAAAAGGGAACAAAAAGCAAACCGAAGCCCTACCTCATATCACATTGCAAAAATTCAACTCAAAATGTATCAGAGTTCACCTATAAGAATTCAAACTATAAAGTCTTAGAAGAAAACACAGGTATGAATCTTCATGACTTTGGGTCAGGGAATATTTTCTCAGATATGAGCCTCAAAGAACGAATCACAAAAGAACAAGTAGATAAACTGAATTTTATAAAAATTAAAATTTGCACTTCAGAGGACACTGTGAAATAAAATGAAAAGACAACCCATGAAATGGGGGGAGATACTTTCAAACCATATATCTGATTAAAAAATTGTACCCAGAATACACAAAAGACTCATAATTCAATGATAAAAGACAAATACTCAATTTAAAAATGGGCAAAGGATTTGAATAACATTCTCCCAAGAAGATATACAGCAGGGCTGTAAGTACATGAAAAGAGTTCAGCATCACTAACTATTAAGAAAATGCAAAAAATAGACTCAAAAGGCCAGATATTACATGATTCCATTTATATGAAGTGTCCAGAGCAGGTAAATTTATAGAAACAGAAAGCAGATTCCTGGTTGCCTGGGACCGGGGAGATGTTGAAGTGAGATTGGAGTAACTTCTAATTGGTATGGGTTTTGTTTATGGAATGATGAATATGTTCTGAAATTAGACAGTGGTGATGTTGGCACAATTTTGTGAACACACTAAAAATCACTGAGTTGTTTTCTTTAAATAAGTGAATTGTATGGTATTTGAATTTTATTTCAATAATGCTTTCTTGTTTGTTTTAAGACAGATAAGTGTGTTTCCTATATTCCATGCAGAACTTGTTGACAAAGCAAGTTAAAAGCCATATAGATAAAATCAGTCCTATGAGACAGTCAACAAGATTTGGATGTTAGGGACTTTTTTTTAAATAGCTAAAAGCTACCACTTGAGAAAAGCCCAACCAATGGACTGTTTGTTGCAGTTTTCGGTAGCAAGAATTGATTTGGACCTGAATGTGCAAACTTCAGCCCCAACTTGGAAATCCTGTCTCTTTCAATTTTTATACCCAACTTCTTGATTTGCATTCAGCCTGAAACACCGCACTGCACACTTTACAAGGATGCCTCAGTCTGCAGCCTCACCACCAACACACATACCAAGGCTGCTGCATCCGCTGTTCTTGACCGCTTCCTCAATCCTGATCCACCATCAGCTGCCCCAGACGCAGCCTGCTCCCTGCCTGGCTCTCTTGCCTCTCCAGGGAAAGCACCTTCAAGTTCTTCTAAGTTCTCCCTCTAAAACCCATAGTCACCTGTTTAGTTTCCTTCCTGTGCAGTAATTATACTGTATTCATACCCTGATTTGACATTTACATAGAAAAATGCAATTATAGCATCCCGAAAGGCGGAAATAACCGGCTGATGATATTTGAGGAGGAAAAAAATCAGTTGCAAGATGTGCTTCGGCTAAAGCTCTCAGAAGAGTGTTCCTAAATGCTGTTAGGTGCTTATTTCCTTTACCTAAATATTAGACCTTGCCCAACTTAAAGCATTACATTATTTTTTTTTTTTTTAAGCATTACATTTTTAAAACTCCTGTTAGGAAAACTCAAACTGATCCACTTAGAACCTTACAAAGAAAAGTGCTTCATTGGAGGTACAAGATGAGAAGAAGCCTAAGAAAGTTCTTTATAAACTCATTCATCCAAAAAAAAAAAAACACAAAGTGCTGATTAGTAGAATATGATTTACATTTTCCACATTTTAAATTAGGAACAGAGGGAACAGAATGTACTGTCGAATCATTTCCATTTGTCATCACCTGCTGGCAGAAAAGTCTCAGAATTTCAATAATGATCTTCTTTTTTTCTTGAGTATTTAATGAATGTCAGCATTGTGCTAAGTGCTTAACAAACATTTTCAAGTAATAGAGACCTGGGTTCAGGTTGTGATTCCACAACCTGTTAATTGTATGACGTTGATCTTCAAGCCCAGATTCTCCATCATCTTTAAACTAAATGCTCTATGAATGTAAAATGTTATTATAACTTTGCTTTACCATGAGGCTTTCATATCTACTCTGTTTGAGAGATATGAAATCTGTTCTGATTTTGCACGAGACCATTGGAAATCAGGGTACTATCATTAAAGGTCTATGTGACCTTGAGGATCTGAGTCCTTGGGTGTCAGGCTGGGGCCCGCAAACCTTCAACAGACCAGATACACCAGTGTCATTTTCCCTAGAAGCCCTTCCCAGTATTATTCTGCCTCACCAGGACATTTTGTTTTTCTCTAGCCAATCATCATTTTGGATGCAGCTCAGTCCAAGGGCAGCTTTAATTAATGAGCCAGGTTTCTGGCGTTGATAAGAATTCTAGGTGAAGGTTGAGTGTGGAGGGCAGTTTTCATTAAAGAAGCTAAATGTGGTTGCAATTTGAAATGATATTGTCTATCACTTGCTGAGCTGCTGTTTTATGACAACAGAAGTGACGGTCTTCCAAATTCAAAAACAACAGTAAAAAGTCTGTATGGGGAGAGATGTTTGCTTGTACCCCAGCTGTTAAAATTCAACAATGCCTCTGCTTGTTTACCAGGGTAGAACCAACTGACATCCGTGTGGATGGTCTGTGAAGGACCCCTCCAAACCTCAGTGTCCCTGATGCTCATTCTGGGACTCCTGACCTGTTGTCATGACAACCGGCTATCAGACATTTTGGATGATGCTCCACGTTCTAAAAACCTAATAGAATCATAACAGCATTTAAAACATTTTTACTATTATTTTCATTTCCATGCATTTAAGTTTATTATTTGTATTATTTTATAGCATTTCTAGTGTTACATGCAGCTTTCATTGTTTTAGAAAGATTAATTCTATAGAGCTTTTATGGTTTTCTTTTTGTTTTGTTTTTTAATCCATCCCTATCTACATGTCACACCAGAGTGGTATATTTATTATAATCTACGTTGACACATCATTACCACGCAGAGTCTATAGTTTACATTAGACTCACATTAGGGCTCACTCTGGATGTTGTACATTCTATGGGTTTGGACAAATGTATAATAAATTACATTATCCACCATTGTAATGTCATACAGAATAGTGTCTCTGACCTAGAAATCCTTTGTACTCATCCATTTATCCATCTATCCCTCCCTCTGAACCCCTGGCAACCACTGATCTTTTTACTGTCACTAGTTTTGTCTTTCAGGGAATGCCATGTAGTTGGAATCATACCTTATGGAGCCTCTTCAGATTAGTTTCTTTCCCTTACTAATTTAGGGTTCCTCTGTGTCTTTTTATGGCTTGCTAGCTCGTTTTAGTGCTGAATAATATTCCATTGTCTGAATGTACCACAGCTTACCTATCCACTCACCAACTGAAGGACACCTTGATTGCTTCCGAGTTTTGGCAATTATGAATAAACCTGCCATAAACATCTGTGTGGAGGCTTTTGTGTGGACGTAAATTTGCGACTCCTTTGGTTAAATACCAAGGAGCACAGCTGCTGTATCATATGGTAAGAATACATTTAGTTTTGTGATAAATTTCCAAACTGTCTTCCAGCATGGCCAAGTCATTTTGCACTCCCAACAGCAATGAATGAGAGTTCCTGCTGCCCCAAATCCTCACCAACATTTAGTGTTATCACTGTTCTGGAGCTGGCCATTCTAACAAGTAGGTAGTGATAATTCACTACTTTTTTTTTTTTTGAGTATAATTGCTTTATAATTTGTGTTAGTTTCTGCTGTACAGTGACGTGAATCAGCCATGTGCATATATATATCCCCTCCCTCTTGGACCTCCCTCTGTCATACAGAGTAAAGTCAGAAAGAGAAAAACAAGTATCATATATTGATGCATATATGTGGAATCTAGAAAAATGGTACAGGTGTACCTATTTCCAGGGCAGAAATAGAGACTTAGACATAGAGAATGGACATGTGGAACATGGTCACTGTTGTCTTAGTTTGCAATTCCTTGATGATATATGATGTGGAGCACCTTTTCATATACTTCTTTATCATCTATGTATCTTCTTTGGAGGGAGCATATTATTTTCTATTTCTATTATTTATACAAGTGATTCATTTACACAGATCTAACCACTGACATCCTAAAATCCCAATGAGTAAACCCATGGGCACCAAATGAGCGAACTGCCAGAGAAATGATCCTATCTTGTAACAGAAGGACCACCAGCCTCTCAGCATGGGAATCAAGCTTCAACGTTAACACCAATACTGGCACTCCTGAGTCAGTTATTAGATACCGAATTGAAAAAGCAATAGAAAGCAAGGCAGTAAAACTGTGTGTGTGACAAGATACTCCACATTACAGGGAAAATACTTAGGGTTTTCTCCATCCTAGACTTGCCACACTATGCAGCCAAAGAAACTCAGCACACGAGCATGAACCCACAGCAGCCCCAGGCACCCGGCAGGGAACGGCAGCTATGGTAGGGGCTCTTGACCAGGTGGAAGATGAGAGGCACTGTGTGGGCCCAGCCCTAAGCCAAGGCATGGCTTAGGGAGAGCAGGTCTTAGGTGTAATGCGTCTTGCAGGTCTTGCAGCCCATCTCTGCAAGATCTGACTGGAGGGGAAAACTTGCTGTCCCCTCCTGGCCCTGCCAGAGACATCTGGCCATTCCTACTCCTAGTTGTTAAAAGCAGACGTTTCCAAATCAATAGTGCAAGCACCAACTCCATCACCAACTACAGGCTGTGTTTACCAACTATAGGGGAGGAAGGTCCTCATCTTTCTCACCGTTCATCTTTGAATGACCTACTCAAGGTGCAAGTCCCACTGGGAGCACCCAGTTGGCTGGATGGCCCTAAGCCCTGTGCTCAGCTCTGGCTGCTAAGATGACGAGAGCACCAATATCCTTTTCCTTCTTTCTTTCTTAGTGAAAAGTGGACTCTCGAATCTCCTTCTTGCCGATGGAGAATTCCCCCAAAATTAGGAAATGGGCTCAGAGCAGGGCAGACTATAAAGGACATATTGACCATACCTTCTTTTTCTTCCTTGAAAATACCAGTTCTGTCCCCTCTTCAAGACCTTTGCTCTTGAAACCCCCCCTGCCAGTTGCTCTTCCCCATTGTAATGTGGCAGGTTCCCCCTCATGCTCCAGGTTTCAGCTCCCCTGAGCACATCGATCTCCCACCCTTCAGTGCTTCTCCCTTTCTTTCCCGACCCTCACCCCTCTGTGGAGATGGCCCTGAACACCCTGCTTCCCCACGCCGCGTCCTATTTGCTCCACTGGGATGTCATCCATGAGAACAGAGATGCGGGCTAGCCCCTGCTCAGTCCTTCCCGAAGTGTAGACCCCATGACTGTGACAATAAGTGCTTGGGAAGAACAAGCAGAATTAAGGGCCTCAAAACTCTGATATTCTTTTGCTTTTTTAAAAGATTTTTTTATGTGGGTTGTTTTTAAAGTCTTTGTTGAATTTATTACAATATTGTTTCTGGTTTTGGGGGGTTTTTTTGGCTATGAGGCACGTGGGGTCTTAGCCCCCAAACCAGGGACTGAATCCACACCCTGTGCATTGAAAGGTGAAGTCTTAACCACTGGACTGCCAGGGACTATGCTTTTACCCCCATTTAGTACACATATATCTGCCTCCATTTTTTGGCACCTACACTCTGGTTTAATACCCTGTCTTAACATCTGGCTCCAGCCACCAGCTGGATATTCCAGCTGTTTTCTTGGGCTTCTCCATCCATTATTCCTTTGCATGATCCCTACTCCAGCCACCAGCCCCAACCTTTGCAGTTTTGAGAGGTGGGGAATGGGGTGAGGAGGACGGAAAAGGGGGCATTTGAGGAGGGAGGAATTTTTCCCTCTACCTCCTTGATTTTCTGTGACTGGCCCAATAGAAAAATTGAAACCAGACAATGAACAGGAGAAAAAGAAACAAATTTAATTCATATGCACAGAGGTCTCATAGGAATAGGACTTAAGAATTGGCCAAAACAGGCAGCTTTTAGAGTGAGAAACAATAAATTTGTGAAGAATGGATGGAACAAAGAAATATGGGCTTTGAGCGGGTTAATTAGTGAAGAATCTAAGAACAGTGCTTAGGCTTGGGGTAGTCAATTAAAAAGAAATTCTCTGCCCAGCTTCCCTACCGCTGATGATAAAGGCATCCTTCTACCACCAGATGCAAGGACTGCACCTTCCAGAGGTGTTTTCTTTCCTGCCTTCAGGGAGACTGAGAGGAGGGTCAGAGTGTCTCTGTTGCATCAGCCATTTCTCAAGTGACTTTATTCAAAATAATCAGTACATACTTGAGGCACATTTTGGGGTGGCATGCTCTGGACCCCAAAAGTGACTAGCTTCGAGAAAAGGACACACTGATGAGTAGGGCAATTCAGTTGATTCACTAGGGGATGAAGATATGAGAAACCACTGGATGTTTCTTGGGGGTTGCAGCAGGACCCTTTAAGAAGAAGGACGAGGCAGAAAACCATGAATGGGGATAAAGGGATTCTGGAAATCACTCTTCCTTTTGGAGTTTGATCCCAGGCTGGATAGCTGGGGTTTGGAATTCAAAACACAATGCAGTAAGTATTTTTAAGCTTGTTTACTTAAAATCAGCATGGTGTGAGCCACTGCAAGGGTCTGAATGCAAAGACAAAAGCGACACCCTCTAGAGTCCCCTCAAAGCTCTCCATCACAGCCTCTCCTGTGGGAACTCAGGGCAAGCAGCTCTGTGTGTTCATGCTGCACCAAAGTGTTCCAAACATGTGGGCTAAAGTTAATGTAATGGGGAAAAAAAAGAAAACTCACAACATGACATGCCCTTTCTTGCCTGTGGCTAAAATAATAATAGCTCAGATTCATTGAGCCCTTAAAGAGCATTGATCTAAACACTTTTCATGCATCATTTCATTGAATTCTCATAAACCATTTGAGGTCTTATTGTTATTAGCAGTGTTTACAGGATGAGGAGACTAAAGTCTGGGCACATTCAGAAGGTCGCACAGCTGGCAATGGGTGAAAAGGGTAGTTCCTCTTCAGTGGCCTCAGGTCCAGTACCTGCCAGTATTTCTCCACATCCCTGTCTCTTTTTTTCAAAGTCATGCTGATTCTGAAGCTCTGCTCATATAAGACTTCCTTAATGAAGTCAGAACTGACCTCTCTTTTCTCTGTCCTTCTAAACCAATTCCTTTCTACCACTGTTGAGCCTAGAGCTAATGCTGCCTTTTATGACAATTCGTTAGCTTACTGAGTAGTTAGATATGCAGGAGGCTTACAGTCATGGGTTCAAGTCCAGCTCCATCCAGTACAAACTATGTGGCCGTTACTTACAAACTGTCCTAGGAAAAGGCGCTAACGGGCACCTTGGAAGATGCGCATCTCCCAGGAAGCCTAGATCTGTTTTCTAATTGTCCGGGTGCTGCCATAGTCAGGCGTGTCTCCAACCAAGTAAGCATGGAGTAAATTGGAGGGAGAGGCACTGGAAAAGCCAGGCTTGCCATGGCCTGCTCTATACTTGGAAGTTACGCAACTTCACTCATTGAGCAGATGCTTCACGCAAGCTGGCTGGAGATGCATTTTAAGTGAAACCTCTTTTTATATGTATTTGGATGAGAAGAGAGCTTTAATTACAAGATTTAAAGCCAATTGAAAAAAAATCAAGCCATATCCTAACCTGCAGGAAAAGCAGTTCGACACAGAGAACAGCAGAATGAACACAGAAAAGGAGGGAGGAATCAATCAGACCATCACGAATAGGATGCAAGACACGTGTTTGAGAGATTGATGACCAGCACCTGTAAACAGTCCCAGCTGTGAAGGAAGCATCTTCACATTTATTTTCTCTCAAGATCAACTTTGCTATAGTTTGCATTTTTTTCCTATTAGCTCTGAAGTCTTAAAAGAATTGTGCCCTAATCTGTGTTGCAACAACTTTCCTATTTATCCCAACTGAAGAAGAGGCTCGTGTTTCCAGCTTACATGGAATTTATGCATTTCAAAAATTATGCTTATGTTCCGCTCTTGTTGTTCAGCTTTATTTTTTTTTGAAGTGAATTCTTATGGCAGGAGTACAGGCTACGCTGTATTTTTGCCTTCACTCCTTTATACCTTTTGCCCAAAATGCAAGGTCAAGAGGCAGCATTTAGAGACACCATCCCACACAGTCTATTTTGGGGCTCTCTTCCCTGATGATAGATCGCTTCAGTCACCACAACTCAGAGACATTCACCTGGTACCCTTGATAAGGTGACAAAAGTCACAAGAACTGAGAAGCCATCCCTTCTACTCGATCCCAAATCTCCAGCTATTCTTTATCTCAAAGAAGACTGATGAGAACCAGCTTCTTCAAATGCAAATAAGACCTTCCCTTTGTCAATCTGGTAAGATGCGTCTTTGTAAACACGGGGTATTCTGACTTCCTGCAACCTCCACCCCCACCCCCACCCCACCTCACTGCCAAGGACAAAACAAAGAGGAACGAACTTCAAAGGTAATATAGAGGGATTTAGGCTATGTGTTGGATAAGTCTTTGGTGAGTCAATGCCATTTAACCAGCTGGGGACTGAGTCAGAGCAGAGGTCAGATAGGGGCTCTTTCAGGGACAGAATGGCACCCACCAGATTCAGCTGAGACAAAGTCCTTGTTGGTTGCCAAGAATCTTCTGGCTGGTAGCCTAAGTCAAGAGTTTCAATGACGAAAGGACTGAAGGAGAAAACATGGGGAGCAGAGGGTGGGTAGGTGGGTGGGAGGAGACACACTAGCCCTCCCTCTGCAGACCCCCGTTCTTTTATGACACTTCCTTCATCCCTTTTCATCTCCCTCCACATCCATTGCTCCTGGGAACACCAATTCGGGATAAGAGCATTTTGAAATTCCAAGAGAAAATCTTAGGGAGGAGAACAGATTGAAAATAAATTCCCACAACATTCCAGCTAAAGAGAAACCTTGGAGAAGAGAAATGTTCATGAAGATTTTAAGTCATCTGCCTTGGAAGATGCAACAGCCATCCCTTGCATAGAGAAACAGCAATGGTTCTTGAATTTAGCACACTTCAGACATGTCTAGCAGGCTTGATAAACAGAGACTGCAGGATTGCATCCCAGAGTTTCTGATTCAATGGTGCAGGCGAGGCCCTAGTTCTACCTAGTTCCTCGGCAATGTTGCTACTCTGGCCTGATTCTGATGTCAACTATTTAGCAAAATCTATTAGGCCACTGCTGCTTTTGTGAGAACAGAGCCTCCAGGGAAACCCAAAAGTGTAATGAGGTCCGGACCCACAGAACACACAAACAGCACTGTGGGCAGCCGACCTCAGGGTGTGCCCTGCTAAGGCAATTAAGAGATTGTTACTCTCATTAAAGGCAGCTTGCAAAGTCAGAATAGAAGCCACCTGCTACTCCTGCATGCAGATAGCTCCTTCCAAGACTTTCCTCTATTTCCCTCCATCCCTCCCTCCCTCTCTTTCATGCTTCCAGGCTCACAATGCCAAGAAGCAACAGAACAGATTCATGAAATCAATCACACAGGTGAACCGATCATCAGGGCCACCATCCAAATCAGAGGGCTTGATTTTCTAAATCCAAATTAAATCACCTCACACATTTCTTAAGGTTGAAGTTGCTATAGAGACGGAACGTTGCTGAAGTTGAGCCTGAGAGTGTCAGAGAGTCAGATTCACTGCTTCTTCCTCTGAGCTCCAGAGAGAGGAGGCAAGCCACTGGAAGAAGCTGGCAGGATGATCTCACTGGGCGATGTAATAAAGGCTGAAGGGGCAGGACTGCTTTATAAGGCTTTTGATTAAATTCAGTGGTGCTAAACAGACTGAGGCACTTTTATAAGCAAAGGCATTGATGAGTAAGAACTGCCTTTTCTGAATTTAGCTCCTAAAAAAAAAAAAAATCCCATCTTGGATTTTCTAAGCTGCTATATTGAAGCAAATTCCCATCACACCTATCGTGGCATGTGATCCTCACGAGATCCTGCCCTTTTTTCTGTCTTGCACCAATAAGTGATTCTTCCACACCAAGAATTTGTCAGAGTACAAAGGGGAAATAGCTCGAGTTATCTGTGGGACTGTTTGTGGTGATAGAATTTACGAGTCAATGCCCTGTTCTCTGCTACAAGTTGCCTGTGAGACCCAGTCTGTTTTTTAAACTGTTTCTTTAGGTCAATTTCATTTTGTTAAGGTCTTTATTTTCAACCATCTGTAATGGTTGCAATGGAAGAGACCAGTTGTACAGCTGATTTAATTTGGTTATTCGAAGCAATAGTCCTCTACCTTGGCTCATACTGGAATCATCTAGAGAGTTTTAAAAGAAATAGTGATGCCTGGGTCGCACTTCCAGACGTTCTGATTTAATTGGTCTGGGGTATGTCTTGGGCATGGGGAGTTTTTAAATCTCTCTGGGTGGTTTTAATGTGCAGTCAAGGTTAAAATCCACTGGCACAGAGAAACAGCGATGGTTCTTGAATTTAGCACACCTCAGACATGCCTAGCAGGCTTGATAAAACACAGACTGCAGGATTGCATCCCAGAGTTTCTGATTCAATGGTGCAGGCGAGGCCCCAGTTCTAACTAGTTCCTCGGCAATGTTGCTACTCTGGCCTGATTACCACCATTTGAGAACCACTTGTAACATTAGTGCAAACACTTTTCCCATCACATTGATCTGGCTCCGATGAGATGCCTCAAGAAGCCAACACCCAATAAGACAACATCCAGTGGAAAGAGAATCTTTCTGTTGCTTAGACCCCAAAGTTCTTAGTTCTGAGTCTCATTCTTATGTATTTCAAGAGAGTACCAGACTTTGGCAGTGAGCCTGGAACTAGGTCTAGACCAAGTGGAACTGGGTCTAGTTTCAACTGTAGTTTCTGGTGTCATTTCTCTCATTTAAGTGTCCTGCTAACCCCTGGGAGGCACTTGACTGTCTCTATCTGTTCTCCAGGTTCATGGAGAGGGCTAGCTCTAACTCAAGACCCAGGCAGAAAGCCCCTCTAGACTCTAAAACCTTGTAGCTTGAGTGTGTGTGTGTGTAGCAATCTATGAAATTACTGCGTCTCTGGGGCCCAAGAAGAGGGCAATTCTAGAACCTGTCAGACTGGCAAGAGCAACACCAAGTAGAGAGTATCCCCTGGGCTGCCCAGATCGGCCGGTGCAGTGGAAGAGGCAGGATGAGCCATGGTCCTCACTGATCATGTTCAAGATGCTCTGCGAAGCATCCAGAAGCAGGTCTGATGCTTTAGGTTCCCCAGGAATAAACCCTAAGAGAGCTCAGACAACTGGGAGTGGCGGAGGCCCCAGTGAGGAATCCCTGCATTCCTATATATTCCTTGTTACTTTGGACATTTCAAACAATTGATTTATAAAAAATCTAAAGGATATGATTTTTAACTTTGCTTTTTCCCCGAGCCGAGGAGGGTAGCCCTGCCAGCTGCATGTACATGAGACAAGAGCAGGCCTTCCATTAACATTCTTCTTCCTGAACGATAACCATAAAACACTTGCAAACCGTACCTGTGAAATCTCACTGACCTACTTAGAAAGGCAAGGTAGATGATTTATTTGATGCAAATCCTGTTGTACATTTAGAAAAGGAAGCAAAGGCACAGAGAGATCACAAGATTTAGTGCTATAGCTCAGGCAGAAGTTCCTGGTTCTGCTCCAGGCTGAGAGGGAGAAGAGTTGAGAGGAGGGATCTCAAGGGACTGCCTTGGAGGCCAGAGAGAGGCACACACATGAAGCCCTTTCCCCACGCTAGCCTGAGACCTCTCTTTAGGCCTATGTATACCCCATGCTGGGGCTTCCCTGATAGCTCAGTTGGTAAAGAATCCACCTGCAATGCAGGAGACCCTGGTTCGATTCCTGAGTCAGGAAGATCCCCTGGAGAAGGGATAGTCTACCCACTCCAGTATTCTTGGGCTTCCCTTGTGGCTCAGCTGGTAAAGAATCCACCTGCAATGCGGGAGACCTGGGTTTGATCACTGGGTTGGGAAGATACCCTGGAGAAGGGAAAGTCTACCCACTCCAGTATTCTGGCCTGGAGAATTCCATGCACTATACAGTCCATGGGGTCGCAAAGAGTCAGACACGACTGAGCAACTTTCACTTTCACTTCACTTTTCACTTTCATACTCCATGCTTCTGTCTAAGATGTATTTCAAAAATTTTTGACGGAACATCCAAAACCCCATACTTGCAAACTGCATGTCACCTCCCTAGAGCCTGTGTTCTGAAGACAGGGGGTATTGAAGGAGCACCTCCAAGACCCGATTTCATTTGAAAAAGCTGATGACTCAAACATCAGTATGCATTAGATTCCCCTGCAGGTTTGTTAGAACCCAGGCTGCTAGGTCTTATCCACCAGGCTTCTGATTCAGAAGGACTAGGGTAGAGCCTAGGAATCTGCATTTCCAACAAGACCTGCTGCTGCTGCTGTGGGTCTGGGGACCACTCTGAAAATTGCTACAAGACAGGGGTCCTCAGCCCTGGCTGTGTATCTGAATCACCCAAGAGTCTTTTAACAACTGTAAATACCAGGGTCACCCAGACCAACTAAATCAGCCTTTCTGCAGGTGAAGTCTGAATATCCATGTTTTTAAAGTGGTACCCAGGAGCAGCCAAGGTTGAGAACCTCTCCTTTAAGGAAAACCCTGTGTAGAAGGACGAGGTATCCAAACCCTAGGTCAGAAGGTCTCAAAATGCAGTCCTGAATCCTCAGTATCACCATCAGCATCACCTCGCACCTTGTTAGCACGACAGATGCTTAGATCCTTAGACCTACAGAATCACAAACCCTGAAAGTAGGGCCCAGAGATCTGTTCGAACAAACTCTAGGGAAATCTGGGCTTCTCAGGTGGCTCAGTAGTAAAGAATCCGCCTGCCAATGCAGGAGATATGGGTTCAATCCCTGGGTCAGGAAGGTCCCCTGGAGAAGGAAATGGCAACCACCTCCAGGATTCTTGCCTAGTAAGTTCCATGGACAGAGGAGACTGGCAGGATACAGTCCACGGGGTCGCAAAAGAGTTACGCACTACATAGTGAATAAAAACAACAACAACCAGGGAAATCTGGGGTCTGGTAAAGTGTGAGAAACTACTGCTCTAAGACCTTGGCGTCCCGCACCAGATGACCCCCTAGAAGGTAGACTAGAGAGCAGTAACTGAGGCAGGGCCCACAGCCAGCGACAGGCACCAGCTGCTCAGAGTGTGGCTGAGCTGGAGGAGGGACAAGAAAGGAGACCATTTATCAGGCTGTCAGTGAGGTGCCCTGGCACGCTGCTACCATCCTTTCAGGGACATCTGGCTCCTAAGTTCTGCAAGTGACTTTGCAATGGGGCTCACCCTTGAACACGCAGATGCAGGTCTAGCTTCAGGCAAAATTGGGAGGGTGCTAAAACCAAGCCTGATCTTCCCTCTCTGCCTTTCCTGACCCCTCCCATGTTTCACCCACTGCCACTAATTCTCCAAGGAGGTTTCTGCCATGGCCTTTGCTGCTATTAAGTGACAGCTCAAAGTGACTAATTACACTTGAAAGTGTCATGACCTTTCAAGGGTACACTCATTCCACCAGGGACAATGGGATGAACTATGCTAAACACTTCAAAGATGGAGCGCTGGGTTCTTGACTCCTCTCCCTAGTAGGGAAATAGATCATCTCATTCAGATGTTTACCTCCTGAGTTCCTCTCTCTCTGTCCCCTCTTGTCTTCTGTACCCTAAGTCTAAGCAGTATGGTACACTAGTGGAAGCTGCTTTGTGGCTGTGGAATCCAGTCTTGCCTTGTGATTTCCTTCAGCTATTGGGATGTTAGAAACCATGATGCAGAGACTTGAATAGCCCTTGAGCATTTGGGCTTGCTTTCTTGCTGAGACCACCATGTGAACGAGTCCAAGCTGGTGCTTTCCCCACGTGGAGGGGGACCAATGCACTCTGGCTGTGAGTGAGCCGTGCTAAATCACCCAGTCAGCTAATTTATCAAATGACCACAAAAGAGCACACCCAGAGGAATCAACCTGGTCCAGAGAGAAGAGCCACCCAAGTGAGCCCCAAAATGGTGAACTAAAGAAACTGCTGTTGTTCAGAACCACTAATATTTGGGTTGCTTCGTATGTAGCAAAAGCTAAAAACGGACACACCCGGTTACACTAAAATTGTCTTCACTGCATCTAAAGATTACCTGAAAAGAAAAATCATCTCAGAAGTGCTTCCGCTTCTGCAGTGCCTTCCCTGACCATCGCCCCCCATATACCCTCCATTGCTAAGTTGCTGACCCCTTGTATGTTTTCCTGTAGGATAAGTGTCTGTGTCTGCCTAATGCTCACCACTATAGTTTCCACTTCTGCTTCTCTGCCTGCCCTTGACCCTTGATCTTAGGGCCAGCAACCCTGTCCCAGTTGCCTTTGTATTTCAAGCTCCTAATGCATTTCTTTGCATTATGCTGAACTGAACAAAATGGGATACTTGATTAAGGGGGAGTGAGAGGGAGAAAGTTGGCAGCAACAGTTTGCTTTTCTCATAGGCTGAAGCATCAAACCTTCCCACAGGACAACCCACACCCATCAAGCTCCCAAACTGATGTTTCTCTGGCTCAGGACCCTTCAGAACATGGAAGTCTTTGTCTTGTGAGCCAGGGACTACCTGCCTCCTTAACTTCATGAGAGTTTATATGAAAAAAAAAAAGGTTTTATTCAAATATCCCAAAGACTTCTAGTTTGCATTATTTTCCTCATTTTACCACCCATGATGGGATAGGAAGAGATACTATTAACCCATAATAACAGCACATATCCAAGATGACTAATTCACTCCTTTCTCCAAACAACTGTTTCCCTCAGTCATAGGGGAAATTTGGAAATAACTAATGATAAAAAAAAAAAAAATTTGCTTATCCAGTTGACATTAGGGCCCAGTGTTATGTTCTGAGCTATATATGCATCACTTTGCCCATTCCTTACAACTTTTTTTTTTTTTTTTTAACTTTTGGGTCACACCCCACAGCATGTGAAGTCCTAGTTCCCCGGCCAGGGACTGAACCTGCACCCTCAGAACTCCATTGGAAAGTGGAGTCTTAAGCACTAGACCACTGAGGAAGTCCTCCATTCCTTACAACTCTTGAACTTATTATGATATCCATTTAAGAGATGAGGGTTCGAGGCTCAGAGATGACAAGATTGATGCCCAGGTAGACGACCCAGATTTTTCTGATTCCAAAATGATATTGTGAACATCACAGTGATGCTGAAATGCATGCTATCTATGCTGCATAGCTAGCATTCTGATGCCTCATTTCTCTCACCCACCCATGGAGCTGACTCACTTTGTAGAGGAGAAACCATCTCAGGAGTGTTGCTTTGCCAAAGGCCCCCAGCAAAGGAAGGTAACAGTCCCTGATCGGGCAAGCTTGCATCCTGATGTGGCCTGTTATGAAGATGGGCTGCATGAAGTGGCCTTGGCAAGGCTGTCACCTGAGTACATCGTTAGCAGAAAGGGTCAATGGGCAGTGGCAGGCAGGCAGACAGGGACAGCAAAGAAGAAGATTAAAATAATTACAGCTCTAATTGAGCAGCTCTGCTCAAGAGGAGATTAAAAGGAGAAAGGCATATTGAAGAAGGCACTCGCTGTCCGCCCTGGGCCGTATTCCATCTGCCGCTGTAGCCAGACCGCCTTCCCTCCCTCCTGGCCCTCATTCAGTCCAGCAGCCCCCACCGCAGAGCTCCGGCCACAGCCCCGAGGAAAGGCATTCTTCGTGGAAGGCATCAGGTCAGGTCCCCACGGAAAGCTGCTTCCACAAACAGCAGGGAGGACGCAGCTCCGAGGAGTAGCTGGCGGCCTCCTGTTGGCAGCCCCCTGGCTTCTGGTTGCCAACAGCGAATGGATAGCAGAGAAGGAGGTGCCAGGACTCAGGGCAGCCCAGGGCAGGGGACTGGAGCGGCAAAGACAAGCCTGGGCCTTGTCTTCCGATAACCAGCAGATGCAGCCCGGACTCCAAGAGCATCAGCCCCGGTCTCAGCTCAGCATCCTTCCTGCTCAGCTTCTTCTGGCTTCCTGTCGTGTGGGAGCAGGGCCAGGGAGCCGTTTTGCCTCATCCCTGGCACTCTTCCGGGGGCACTGGAGAAGACGGGCAAGAGCAGGGACTGGGGCCAGGGAGGAAATGAGAGGGCACATTAGGAGTGAGCGGCAACAGCCCCAGCATTTGCCAAGTCCATCTGTTTGCAGAAGACCCGAGAAGGTCAAGAGCACCAGATGGGAGCACGGAGCAGGAAAAACCTTCCGGCTGCCTTTCCCACATGGATGGGAGGCAGTCTCACCTAGAGGAAGGCGAGCTGGATGGAATCCTCACACCTGACATCTGGGCTCACTTCTTACTTGTGATGTGATGCAAGAGAGGACCAGAAAACTCAAGGCTCACCTTCTGTTACAGAAACTGCAGCAGGAATCTGTGCAGGGCTCAAAAGAGGGAATAGCGGGTTGGGAGGTCAGGGGAGGGTGATCATTCATCCCCTCCGAGGACTGAGGAAAACCAAAATACTCCTCTCTCCTCACTGCCAAGGTTAAGCCAGTGCTTCTGAAATGGAAATGTTCATGTCAATCAAGTGGATCTTAAAACGTGGATTATGACTCAGATGGTCTTGGGTGGGGCCTGAGATTCCACATTTCAACCAGTTCTCAGGTAATGCTGACCCTGCTGGCCCATGGATCACTGTTTGAGTAGCAAAAATCCAGGCTTTTTTAGGGACTTCCCTGGTGGTTCAGTCAGTAAAGGATCCGCCTGCAATTTAGGAGATCCGGGTTCTATCCCTGGGTTGGGAAAATCCCCCCTGGAAAAGGAAACGGTAACCCACTCCAGTATTCTTGCCTGGGAAATCCAATGGATAAAGGAGCCTGGTGAGCTGCAGCCCATGGGGTTGCAAGCGCCAGACATGACTTAGTAACTAAACAACCACTAACACTGGTGGTCCAGTGGATTAGACGTGTGCTCCTAATGCAGAGGGAATCAGTTTGATCCCTGGTGGGGGAACTAAGATCCCACACACTGCAAGGCACAACCTAATAAAGTTTTTGTTTTTTAATCTAAACGATTTTAGAAACAGACATCTTGGTGGGATCAAAGCACTCTTTTTTGTTAAAAAAAAATNTTTTTTGTTAAAAAAAAAAAAAAAATATATATATATATATATATGATGTAATAACAATTCTGCTGGCTTTAAGGATGGAATGAGGCTATGAGCCAAGGAATGTGGGTGGGATCTAAAACCTGGAAAAGCAAAGCACTTCACTAATGCTGGCTTGGGGCTGGAGATCACAGCTGGACATACGGCTACAGTGACCCTCCTGTCTCTTTCTCATTTCTTTCCCATCAACTGAACCGAGGATAGCTGCCCCTGTACAGCAGAGGCACTGGGGCCTGTCCAGAGGCACAGCAAAAGAAAACGCAGACCACGGGGCTAGCCTGGCAGAAGCAAACCCTCTTTGGTCTGCTATATCCGTCAGGATAGGCGAGGTGATGCTGCAGTAACAAACAACCCGCAGTCTCAGCGGCTTAAGGAACAGATGCGGCTTTATCATTCACATGAAACCTGTTGTGGATATGGGTAACTCTGGGAAATTTCAGAATCTCAGGTTGGCTTCTACCTTCTGGCACTGCCACATCAACCTGAGATCCTGTGCTTTCCATGACACGGGGGAGTGGGCTGGGAGCCAAGCACCGGCTATGGAATGCTTGCATCTAGAAGTGATATGCTCACATTTCTTTGGCCAAAGCAAGTCACAGAGGGAAGAGCAGATGAGGAAGAGGAAGAGGGAAGAATGAGCAGACTTGCATCTGGTGGGGGCCTTGAGGAGAGGTTCCCAGCTTTCAGTCCTCCATAACAGTTTGTTTTGAGGATGAATCATGGTTTTATAAGAGGTACTTTTTATAAACTGATATTGTATTTTTACTTTTTGCATGTCCTAATGTAATAGTCTCCTCTTGGGTGACCTAGGATAGCTTTTGTATTTGGGGCTTCTCATGTGCTTTTTTAATTAGACTTTTAAAAAACTATTTGGGGTTTTTTCTGGTTATGCCAGGTGGCATGTGAGATGCTAGATACCCGATCAGGGATGGAACCCATACACCCTGCAGTGGAAGCGCAGAGCCTTAACCACTGGACCACCAGAGAAGTCCTTTCTCATATGCTTTTATGTTCTAATCAGAGGTGTCCAGGCCAAGAAACCAGGAAACCTGATTTTTGCTTCCAGCTCATCCTCTTCTCATTCGATGATATTAGATGACTGATTTATCTTGTTTTTTTCTTTTTCTATAAAACTGTACTAAATTGAAACCAGGGTTGTTATAAGGATCCAGTGATATAACAGATGGGATGTTAAAAGTGAAAATGTGCCAGGCTTTTGCTACATGCATAAGTCTGTCACAAGACATCTCTTTGGTCTTTTTCTCACCCTTTATATGAGAACACTAGACTGTCCTCAATTATTTTAAAAATAATTCTGGGTTTCCCAGGGATTAGCTCCTGAATCTTCTACAGTCTTTAGGCTTCAGCCCTGCCATCTTTTTCCTCTCTCCTTCCAGCTCAGGGAAGATGGATTGCAGCTCAGAGGCTGAATGCAGCAGACTGTGCTCATAACCCTGCCACAGCTGAAACTTTGATAGCTTATTTTACTTCCTTTAAAAATGCCCAGGGTTGAAAAAAATAGCAAAATGTCTTGTTTTCAAGCCTTAATTTGATAAAGGATATTTCATAACAAAGTGAAACCATACCCAAGAGCCATCCACCATCATCCTTGATGGTAAAAGGATAAATGATTTCTCTTTGAGATGGGAACTCCTCAGAATAACTCTAATAAAAGATATCTACCCATGAAAGCATGAAATTTTATTGAGGGAAATTAAAGTATACCCAAAGAGATGGGTTTGTAAGACAGTATTGTGTAGACGTAAATTCTAGCTTTCTCTATAGATTTAATGCAATACCAAACAATATCCCAACTGTGTTTGTGTCAAAACTTAGAAACTGATTTAAAAATTATAAACAAATGAAAGAGCAAAGACAACAAAACGGTCTTGAACAAGAAGAATAAAGTTGGATGATTTACTTTCCCAGATAAAAAAATACATATATTTGGAGTGTACAGTAAATTAGTAAACAAGAATAGCTAACTGGAGGGATGGGGCGTAACAGATGTGGGAAGCTGACTCCCATGCATAAATGGGCACTTGATTCATGACAAATTTGAAGAACAGACAGTGAGAAAAGAACGGATTTATCATTAAATGGAACTGGATCAACTGAATATCCACATGGAAGAAAATGAGGTCTTTAGACAAGTATTAATATCCATATGGAAATAGTGAAAGTGACATGATTATTGTTTAGTTGCTAAGTCATGTCTAACTCTTTTTGCAATCCCATGGGCTATATAACCTGCCAGGCTCCTCCATCCATGGGATTTCACAGGCAAGAATACTGGAGTGGGTTGCCATTTCCTTCTCCAGGGAATATTTCTGACCCAGTGATCAAACTCAAGTCTCCTGCATTGGCAGGCAGATTCTTTACCACTGAGCCACCTGAGAAGCCCAAAACTGATGTATGAAATCAGTGTGCAAAAATCAATAAATGAATTGCACATAGATTGTAAATCCAAATCAGAAAAGTAATAAAGCTATTCAAAAACCCATAAAAGAACATTTTCCTAACCTTAGAGTAAGCCATGATTGTTTTAAGAGTATAAAAAAACATTAATCATAAGGGAAAAAAATTGTTAAATTGACTGTTAAATTAAAATCAGGAACTTTGTTCATCAAAGACTCCATTAGGAAAATGAAATAACATGTCACAGAGTGGAAGAAGATATTTTCAACACATTCAAGCCAGGTTCATATTCAAGCTATGTAAAGAGCTCCTACAAATCATTAAGACAAAAAACTCAATAGAAAAATATCTGAGTAGTCAGTCAAGAAGGATCTCAAACAATCAGTTCAGTTCAGTTCAGTCACTCAGTCATGTCCGACTCTTTGCGACCCCATGAATCGCAGCACACCAGACCTCCCTGTCCATCACCAACTCCCGGAGTTCACTCAAACTCACATCCATTGAGTCGGTGATGTCATCCAGCCATCTCATCCTCTGTTGTCCCCTTCTCCTCCTGCCCCCAATCCCTCCCAGCATCAAGGTCTTTTCCAATGAGTCAACTCTTCACATGAAGTGGCCAAAGTACTGGCGTTTCAGTTTTAACATCAGTCCTTCCATTGAACACCCAGGACTGATTTCCTATGGTTGGATCTCCTTGCAGTCCAAGGGACTCTCAAGAGTCTTCTCCAACACCACAGTTCAAAAGCATCAATTCTTTGGCACTCAGCTATCTTCACAGTCCAACTCTCACATCCATACATGACCACTGGAAAAACCATAGCCTTGACTAGATGGACCTTTGTTGGCAAAGTAATGTCTCTGCTTTTTAATATGCTATCTAGGAGCCTGTTGGGCTGTGCCGTCTATGAGGCCACATAGAGTCAGACACAACTGAAGCGACTTAGCAGCAGCAACAGCAGGTTGGTCATTACTTTCCTTCCAAGGAGTAAGCGTCTTTTAATTTCATGGTTGCAGTCACCATCTGCAGTGATTTTGGAGCCCAGAAAAATAAAGTCAGCCACAGTATCCACTGTTTCCCCATCTATTTCCCATGAAGTGATGGGACCGGATGCCATGATCTTAGTTTTCCAAATGTTGAGCTTTAAGCCAACTTTTTCACTCTCCTCTTTC
>SJYQ01000651.1:879315-899132 GCA_006410935.1 Redunca redunca | reverse complement strand
ACAAACAACTAATCTCAAAAATATACAAGCAACTTATGCAGCTCAATTCCAGAAAAATAAATGACCCAATCAAACTATGGGCCAAAGAACTAAACAGATAGTTCTCCAAAGAAGACATACAGATGGCTAACAAACACATGAAAAGATGTTCCACATCACTCATTATCAGAGAAATGCAAATCAAAACCACAATGAGGTACCATTTTATGCCAGTCAGAATGGCTGCTATCCAAAAGTCTACAAGCAATAAATGCTGGAGAGGGTGTGGAGAAAAGGGAACCCTGTTACACTGTTGGTGAGAATGCAAACTAGTACAGCCACTATGGAGAACAGTGTGGAGATTCCTTAAAAAACTGGAAATAGAACTGCCACAAGACCCAGCAATCCCACTGCTGGGCATACACACTGAGGAAACCAGAATAGAAAGAGACACGTGTACCCCAATGTTCACCGCAGCACTGTTTATAATAGCCAGGACATGGAAGCAACCTAGATGTCCATCAGCAGACGAATGGATAAGAAAGCAGTGGTACATATACACAATGGAGTATTACTCAGCCATTAAAAGAATACATTTGAATCCATTCTAATGAGGTGGATGAAACTGGAGCCTATTATACAGAGTGAAATAAGCCAGAAAGAAAAACACCAGCAGAGTATACTAATGCATATATATGGAATTTAGAAAGATGGTACCAATAACCCTGTATGCGAGACAGCAAAAGAGACACAGATGTATAGAACAGCCTTTTGGACTCTGTGGGAGAGGGAGAGGGTGGGATGATTTGGGAGAATGGCATTGAAACATGTATAATATCATATATGAAACGAGTTGCCAGTCCAGGTTTGATGCATGATACTGGATGCTTGGGGCTGGTGCACTGAGACAACCCAGAGGGATGGTATGGGGGGGGTGGGGTTCAGGATAGGGAACACATGTATACCTGTGGTGGATTCATGTTGATGTATGGCAAAACCAATACAATATTATAAAGTAATTAACCACCAATTAAAATAAATAAATTTATATTTTTAAAAAATCAGTCTCCATCACCTATAAATAAAGCCAAAACTCCCAACCTAACACTTGAGGACTTCCCTATTGTGGCCTCAACCACTCCTCCCAGCTTCCCATGCACCTGACCATCTACTTGTGTTGGATCGATCTGGGGACTGGTTCTGCACTTCATCCTCCAGAATGGTTTTCCATGTCCTCTGACTCTTAAATAAAACTCATCTCTTCTCCTAGGAAGCTTACAGTCTACCTCGCCATAGAGCCAAGAGTCAGCCCTCTTGCCTTTGGGACTAGGTATTAGTCCCTGGAAGCTATCCTTGTACAGCTCTGGTGTGAGGGGTTTGCTTGGCCTGAAGCAGTTACTGCATGGGTGTTTGTCAAAGTCAGATGGATTGAACAGATATTCCTTCTTTCACAGTATTTTTCTGAGCTCCCAGAGACCTTGATGCGTTCAGAACAAACAGGCAATTCAAGGAAAGACAACAAAGCTAACTTAAGACGGAGAAACTTGTTAGAGTTCTTGGTCACAGTTGCACAATCCTTGGGTTTTCACAGCTCAAAGCAGCCCGATGCTTAGAAGGAAATAAAGCACATCCTAACTCCCCCCAAAATATAAAATGACTCAGTTGACTCAGAAAAGGAATATAAGGATGGTTATTTTTCCAGAGTAAAGGAATAAAGAATAATTCCAGAGGGAATCTTATTCTTCTTGCTTCATAAACATTTTTCATGAAAATGTTATTTCTAGTTAAAAAGCAAGCATGATTATGGAAGAAAGATAAAAGGAAGAGAAAATGGTAGAAGGAAAAAACAATTACTCATAATCTCATTCAGTTCAGTTCAGCCGCTTAGTCATGTCCGACTCTTTGTGACCCCATGGACTGCAGCATGCCAGGCTTCCCTGTCCATCACCAACTCCCAGAGCTTGTTCAAACTCAGGTCTGTTGAGTCAGTGATGCCATCCAACCATCTCATCCTCTGTCATCCCCTTCTCTTGTCTTCAATCTTTCCCAGCATATGAGTCTTTTCCAGTGAGTCAGCTCTTCACATCAGGTGGCCAAAGTTTTGGGGTTTCAGCTTCAACATTAGTCCTCCCAATGAACACTCAGAACTGATTTCCTTTAGGATGGACTGGTTGGATCTCCTTGCAGTCCAAGGGACTCTCAAGAGTCTTCTCCAACACCACAGTTCAAAAATATCAATTCTTTGGCACTCAGCTTGCTTTATAGTCCAACTCTCACATCCATACATGACTGCTGGAAAAACCATAGCTTTGGCTGGACAGACCTATTATCCCCCAAATAGCAATAAAGAATCCATTAGGCTTTTCTATAGCTTTTTACTTTTTTCTGATATTCTATTTTTAAATCACTATAATAGGAAAACTTTTCTTATTATACAAATAAATCTTGTTTTTTATAATATAATCTTGCTTTTTTATAATTCCCTCAAGTGGATGTACTACGAACCATTCCTCTTTTGTTGGCCATTTAAATTATTTTCAAATTGCATTTCTAGAAATAAAGTTTGAGGGATATCATCATGCATACAACTTTTCCCATATTTAGAATTATTGACTTAGAAAATATTTTTAGAAATAGAGTTCCTGAGGCAAAGAGTTTGAATATTTTAATGGTTTTTAATGTATAGTGCTACATGTACCACTTTCATGTGGAAACATCTGATGTAGAAAACAAATTTAGGGAGAAGAGGGCCTTGAGCTGTGAACCAGCACTCCCTTCCTCAGGCTTCTTCACGACCTGCCTGCAGGCCAGCTCACTGCACTGGCCGGTGGAAGCACACTCCCAGGGCTCAGGCCAGTAGAGCTGTGACCCGCGAACTGGCAGACCTTCCTTTGTCAATCGCTTTTGACTTGTTAAAACAAAAATCTTGCCCCTATGACTGAGCCAGAATTTGGCCTCTAGTTATGGTTTCAAACAGATTCACAAAATCCATGTCTAGGCTTGTTCCGTCTGCTTTAGCGGGAGGCATAGGAAGTCTCAGGAACAGAGGATGAAGCACATGGAGGATGTGGTGGGCGGATGCTCCCTTCTCCGCCACCTCTGCCTTCTGGTTTGTTCATCCTCTTCTCATTTCAACTGGTTTAAGAGGACGAGAGAGAGAGAGAGAGAGAGAGAGAGAGAGAGAGAGAGAAGTGATCTGGAGAAGCTACCTTTGTATGTTAATAGCCTCTTCAATAACCCTGAGAAATCAGGAAAGTATTCTTTCAAACCAGGAACCTAGGATTCTTTTTTTTTTTTTAAGACATTATTTATTTATTTTTAATTTTTATTTTTAGCTGTCCCACACTGCATGGAGGATCTTAGTTTCTCAGTCAGGGATCAAACCCACGCCCCCTGCAGTGGAAGCATACAGTCTTAACTACCAGACCACCAGGGAATTCCTCTGGGATTCTTTTGAACCCATATTTATTCTCAATTTCCTGTTAAAAAATGAGAGAGTTGGGCTCTTAGATTTAAGCTTTTGCCCAGGAGACTATGAGTATCTTTTCCTTGCCTTTTTCTAATTTTGTAAGCTCTGACCAACCTTTTTCTATTTTTTTGTATGCTATGGCCAAACTGGTCTTGACCAATTGATAGAAAAATGTGAGGGAGTCAGGGTCTTGTGACCTTGCCCTCTGAGTTTTCATGTGCCTTCTAAGTATTTGGCAATACAGCTTTTTAGTCCTAGTGCCTTTAGAATCATGACCATCATTACTTCAATCCCTCAAAAGCCACTTTTGCTCCAAACTACTTTGCATGTGTGTGTTCTCAGACACTAGCAAGAGAGCTGTAAAGGAGCATTAAGAGAATTATTAAGCAAGAAAGGAGACCTGATGCACCACTTCCTCCGACAGCCACACCACACTGGATTGAAACAAAGCTTTCAAATTGTTCCCACCTGGTAGCCAGAGCTTGTTGTGAAGAGTCTGGAATCTGCTGTGTCTAGACCCATTCTCCCCTTGGGACATTTGAAGGAGGTAGACCAGATGTTCATCCAACATTAAGAAAATGAACCTCCCCTTACCTTCCTCCTAAAAAAGAATGCAGCTTCAAAAGTATGAAAGGAAACATTCTGCTCTTGACATTTCTTTAGAAAACTTTCAAGAAGTATGCTGCTGCTGCTTCTAAGTCACTTCAGTCGTGTCCAACTCTGTGTGACCCCATAGACGGCAGCCCACCAGGCTCCTCTGTCCCTGGGATTCTCCAGGCAAGAATACTGGAGTGGGTTGCCATTTCCTTCTCCATTCAAGAACTATAGACCTTATAGAAAGCATCTTAGAAGTTGATAAGTCAGAAGGAGTCATCAGAAATGAAAATCAGAAATCCTAGCTTGTCTCTTTGAGATTGGCTCTGCATTTGAGAGCAGGTTCTATATCCCAATAGACACTACCTTCTGCAGTCTACACAGGCACCAACATGCTTCTGGCCACTTTCTGATTAATCCCCTAAGAAATGAGAACATGGCTCCTGAGAACACCTTCATCATCATCTTTCCTTTTGAAAGTTTTATCAAAGCAAACAAAGCTCCTTCTGGTTCATCACATGGAAGGTGACCCAGAACAAGAAAGAGGAACAATGTAATTCATGGGTTTGACTTTTGCAGGCACTCCTAAAAAGATCCAGCAATTCCTGTGTACCTTCCTCACTCACTACTGCAAACCCAGCACTCTGCTCTGGGGAGGCTGGTCTCAATTCCTCTGCACACACCCTGCTATTCCAGCCAGAGTACACACTGTTCCTTTCCCAGCTCCTGCTTAAATGGCTGGTTTGAGCCTAACATTTCCTCACCTTGGAGGCTCAGCCCATGCCCCACAATTTGTGAAGCACCATTCATCTTCCCTTGCTCTCAACATCTCTGCATCCTATAGTTCTGTTTGTCCTAGGATTTGACTTTGGCCATGCCCCGTCAGTTTCCCAGCCATGCTAGAAGAACTGTCAGGACAAGAATCAGATCTTAATTTACTATATTTTTATCTTCTGAAAACCTACAAAAAGTGGAGTTCATAAGAAATGCTCAGTAAATGTTACTACTGGGTGGAGATGAAAACATACAGGCAGAGGAGGTGAAAACATCTGCCCAAGAACTGGCAGCTAAATGACAGAGCCAGCGTTCAAATCCATATTCTCCAGCTCACAAGCCATTGGATTTTCCCCATATAAAGCAGAATTATTTTAAAAGTTCTCAAAATGCAATGAATCATCACAGTTGGTTTAAGCAGTTTGACTAAATGACAAAACTTAATAGCTATCTTTCATTGAATACTTGCTATAGACCCTTTCAGCCACTGCTCCCAAACTCTCTTTTTTTAAATCCTAGCTTTACTATGGGGGTAATTGACAATTAAAAATTGTATACATTTAAGACAGACACTAAGCTTACCAAATGGCTCAGAGGCTAAAGCGTCTGCCCACAATGCAGGAGACCTGGGTTCGATCCCTGGGTCAGGAAGATCCCCTGGAGAAGGAAATGGCAACCTACTCCAGTATTTTTGCCTGGAGAATCCCATGGATGGAGGAGCCTGGTGGGCTACAGTCCATGGGGTCGCAAAGAGTCAGACACAACTGAGCGACTTCACTTCACTTCAAGACACACAATGTGATTTTCAGACGTACATTTATGCTTTAAAATGTTTACCATAAGGTAATTAACATATCCAGGCTTCCCTGGTGGTTCAGTGGTAAAGAAACCACCTGCCAATGCAGGAGATATGGGTTTGAACTCTGTGGGTCAGGAAGATCCCCTGGAGAAGGAAATGGCAACCCACTCCAATATTCTTGCCTATAATATTCCATGGACAAAGGAGACTGGCAAGCTATAGTCCATGGGGATCGCAAGAGTCAGACACAATTTAGCAGCTAACCAACAATTAACATAACCATCACCTCACATAGTTATCTTTTTAGTAAAAACAAATAAGATCTACTCTCTTAGAACATTTCAAGTGTACAGTACAGTATCGTTAGCTAAAGTCACCATGCTGTACTTTAAATCTCCAGGACTTATCCCTCCTCCATATCTGAATCTGTACCTCGTGACCAACATCTCCCCATTTCTTCCACTCCAACCCTGGTGACCACCAGTATACCCTCTGCTTCTAAGAGTCTGACATTTTTAGATTCCACATATAAGTGAGATCATACAGTATCTGTCTTTCTCTAACTTATTTCACTCAGCAAATTGTTCTCCATGTTTCATTCATGTTGTTGCAAATGATAAAATTTCCTTTTTTGAGGCTGAATAAAATTTCATTATCTATCTATAAATAGATAACAGTCTATCATAGATAGATAATGAAATGTATATGTCATATATATCACTTTCTATATCATTGATCAGTGAACACTTTGTTTCCCTATCTTGGCTATTGTGAATAAAGCTGTGATGAACGTGGAAGTGCAGATATTTCTTGAAGATACTGGTTCTATTTCCTCTGGATATATTCCTAGAAGCAGAATTGCTGTATCAAACAGTAGTTCTATTTCTAACCACCATCCTGTTTTCCATAATGGCTGCACCAATTTACATTCCCATCAACAGTGCAAAAGGGTTCCCTTTTCTCTACAACCTCATCAACACTTGTTATCTTTTGTCTTTTTAATAATAGCCATTCTAACAGGTACAAGGTGATATCTCACCATGGCTTTGATTTGCATTTCCCTGATTATTAGTGACACTGAACACTTTTTCATATACCTGTTGGCCATTTATCTTAAGAACCAAAAATCTTATCTGCTCTAGGCATGACAAACTTAGCCTTCAGTTGTACTTGGGAGTGCCCTAGTTTATAGAAAGGATGATATTCCCAAGAGTTGTGAATTCCTTCTGGGCTCAGTTAGAGTCCACTTTATTATACTTCTTTTACAGACTACATGAAGATAATCAAGCTAAAGACGGGGCTTCTATGGTGGCTCAGATGGTAAAGAATCTTCCTGCAATACAGGAGACCCAGGTTTGATCCCTGGGTTGAAAGGATCCCCTGAAGAAGGGAATGACTACACACTCCAGTATTCTTGCCTGGAGAACCCCATGGACTGAGGAGCCTGGTGAGTTATAGTCCATGGGGTCACAAAGAGTTAGTCACAACAGAGCAACTAACACAATCTAAAGATAGAAACAAGATTAGAAGAAAGTATAGTATATAATAAATTGTTTTTTATTTATTTTTTAAATTTTTATTAGCATTGGCATCTTCCAGGAATAGGAGGGAAGGAATTGAGACCTTAGGAGTCTGGTAGGGAGAGGCAGAGATAGAAAAGTTGAGGTTCTAGGGAGATGACATTGGTTGTAACTAGAAAGTTCAGAGTAGGGTATTGTTACCTCCAGAACTCATCACTGTTAACTCTGCCTGGCTTCATGACAGTCATAAAAATGGATTCCTTAATAAAATAATCATACAGTTTCAAAAAAAAAAAAAAACCATAAACTTATTCCTATACATACCTGAAAACATCCAACCTTCCCCTCCTGCCAGAAAAGTAACTTTTGCTTGTGGGGCAACATGATCCAAAGTAATAAGTGCAAATTCTAATATAGTATTTATAAGAAATAGGGATTCTTAATGAGGCTATCTTCCCTGGTGGCTCAGATGGTAAAGCGTCTGCCTACAATGCAGGAGACCTGGGTTTGATCCCTGGGTCAGGAAGATCCCCTGGAGAAGGAAATGGCAACCCACTCCAGTATTCTTGCCTGGAAAATCCCATGGATAGAACCTGGTAGGCTACAGTCCATGAGGTCGCAAAGAGTCGGACACGACTCGGCAACTTCGCTTATTTTTACTTTATTTTACTTTACAATACTGTGTTGGTTTTGCCATACATTGACATGAATCCACCACGGGTGTACATGCGTTCCCAAACATAAACCCCCTCCCACCTCCCTCCCCATAACATCTCTCTGGGTCATCCCAGTGCACCAGCCCCAAGCATCCTGCATTGAACATAGACTGGCAGTTCGTATCTTACATGACAGTATACATGTTTCAATGCCATTCTCCCAAATCATCCCACCCTCTGCCTTTCCCTCAGAGTCCAAAAGTCCGCTCTACACATCTGTGTTGCTTTTGATGTCTCGCATACACGGTCATCATTACCATCTTTCTAAATTCCATATATATGTGTTAGTATACTGTATTGGTATTTTTCTTTCTGGCTGACTTCACTCCGTATAATCGGCTCCAGTTTCATCCATCTCATTAGAACTGATTCAAATATATTCTTTTTAATGGCTGAGTAATACTCCATTGTGTATATATACCACAGCTTGCTTATCCATTCATCTGCTGATGGACATCTAGGTTGCTTCCATGTCCTGGCTATTGCAAAGTGTGCTGCGATGAACATTGGGGTACATGTGTCTCTTTCTGTTCTGGTTTCCTCAGTGTGTATGCCCAGCAATGGGATTGCTGGGTCATAAGGCAGTTCTATTTGCAATTTTTTAAGGAATCTCCACACTGTTCTCCATAGTGGCTGTACTAGTTTGCATTCCCACCAACAGTGTAAGAGGGTTCCCTTTTCTCCACACCCTCTCTAGCATTTATTGCTTGTAGACTTTTGGATCACAGCCATTCTGACTGGTGTGAAGTGGTACCTCATTGTGGTTTTGAGTTGCATTTCTCTAATAATGAGTGATGTTGAGCATCTTTTCATGTGTTTGTTAGCCACCTGTATGTCTTCTTTGGAGAAATGTCTATTTAGTTCTTTGGCCCATTTTCTGATTGGGTCATTTATTTTTCTGGAAATGAGTTGCTTGTATATTTTTGAGATTAGTTGTTTGTCAGTTGCTTCATTTGCTATTATTTTCTCCCATTCAGAAGGCTGTCTTTTCACCTTGCTTATAGTTTCCTTTGTTGTGCAGAAGCTTTTAATTTTGATTAGATCCCATTTGTTTATTTTTGCTTTAATTTCCAGAATTCTGGGGGGTGGATCATAGAGGATCCTGCTGTGATTTATGTCAGAGAGTGTTTTGCCTATGTTCTCCTCTAGGAGTTTTATAGTTTCTGGTCTTACATTTAGATCTTTAATCCATTTTGAGTTTATTTTTGTGTGTGGTGTTAGAAAGTGATCTAGTTTCATTCTTTTACAAGTTGTTGACCAATTTTCCCAGCACCACTTGTTAAAGAGATTGTCTTTACTCCATTGTATATTTTTGCCTCCTTTATCAAAGATAAGGTGTCCATAGGTGTGTGGGTTTATCTCTGGGCTTTCTATTTTGTTCCATTGATCTATATTTCTGTCTTTGTGCCAGTACCATACTGTCTTGATGACTGTGGCTTTGTAGTAGAGCTTGAAGTCAGGCAAGTTGATTCCTCCAGCTCCATTCTTCTTTCTCAAGATTGCTTTGGCTATTCGAGGTTTTTTGTATTTCCATATAAATCTTGAAATTATTTGTTCTAGTTCTGTGAAAAATACCGCTGGTAGCTTGATAGGGATTACATTGAATCTGTAGATTGCTGTGGGTAGTATACTCATTTTCACTATATTGATTCTTCCGATCCATGAACATGGTATATTTCTCCATCTATTAGTGTCCTCTTTGATTTCTTTCATCAGTGTTTTATAGTTTTCTATATATAGGTCTTTAGTTTAAGTAGATATATTCTAAGTATTTTATTCTTTTTATTGCAATGGTGAGTGGAATTGTTTCCTTAATTTCTTTTTCTACTTTCTCATTATTAGTGTATAGGAATGCCAGGGATTTCTGTGTGTGTGTTTATATCCCACAACTTTACTATATTCATTGATTAGCTCTATTAATTTTCTGGTGGAGTCTTTAGGGTTTTCTATGTAGAGGATCATGTCATCTGCAAAGAGTGAGAGTTTTACTTCTTTTCCAATTTGGATTCCTTTTATTTCTTTTTCTGCTCTGATTGCTGTGGTCAAAACTTCCAGAACTATGTTGAATAGTAGCAGTGAAAGTGGGCACCCTTGTTTTGTTCCTGACTTTAGGGGAAATGCTTTCAATTTTTCACCATTGAGGATAATGTTTGCTGTGGGTTTGTCATATATAACTTTTATTATGTTGAGGTATGTTCCTTCTATTCCTGCTTTCTGGAGAGGTTTTATTTATCATAAATGGATGTTGAATTTTGTCAAAGGCCTTCTCTGCATCTATTGAGATAATCATATGGCTTTTATTTTTCAATTTGTTAATGTGGTGAATTACATTGAGAGATTTGCAGATATTGAAGAATCCTTGCATCCCTGGGACAAAGCCCACTTGTTCATGGTGTATGATCTTTTTAATGTGTTGTTGGATTCTGATTGCTAGAATTTTGTTGAGGATTTTTGTATCTATGTTCATCAGTGATATTGGCCTGTAGTTTTCTTTTTATGTAGTATCTTTGCCCGGTTTTGGTATTAGGGTGATGGTGGCCTCATAGAACGAGTTTGGAAGTTTACCTTCCTCTGCAATTTTCTGGAAGAGTTTGAGTAGGATAGGTGTTAGCTCTTCTCTAAATTTTTGGTAGAATTCAGCTGTGAATCCGTCTGGACCTGGGCTTTTGTTTGCTGGAAGATTTCTGATTACAGTTTCAATTTCCGTGCTTGTGATGGGTCTGTTAAGGTTTTCTATTTCTTCCTGGTTCAGTTTTGGAAAGTTGTACTTTTCTAAGAATTTGTCCATTTCTTCCACGTTGTACATGTTATTGCCATATAATTGTTGATAGTAGTCTCTTATGATCCTTTGTATTTCTGTGTTGTCTGTTGTGATCTCTCCATTTTCATTTCTAATTTTATTGATTTGATTTTTCTCTCTTTGTTTCTTGATGAGTCTGACTAATTGTCAATTTTATTTATCCTTTCAAAGAACGAGCTTTTGGCTTTGTTGATTTTTGCTATGGTCTCTTTTGTTTCTTTTGCATTTATTTCTGCCCTAATTTTTAAGATTTCTTTCCTTCTACCAACTCTGGGGTTCTCCATTTCTTCCTTTTCTAGTTGCTTTAGGTGTAGCTTTAGGTTATTTATTTGACTTTTTTCTTGTTTCTTGAGGTATGCCTCTATTGCTATGAACTTTCCTCTTAGCACTGCTTTTATAGTGTCCCACAGGTTTTGGGTTGTTGTGTTTTCATTTTCATTTGTTTCTATGCATTATTTTATTTCTTTTTTTATTTCTTCTGTGATTTGTTGGTTATTTAGAAGCATGTTGTTCAGCCTCCATATGTTGTAGTTTTTAATAGTTTTTCTCCTGTAATTGAGATCTAATTTTAATGCATTATGGTCAGAAAAGATGCTTGGAATGATTTTTGTTTTTTTGAATTTATCAAGGTTAGGTTTATGGCCCAGGATGTGATCTATCCTGGAGAAGGTTCTGTGAGCACTTGAGAAAAAGGTGAAATTCATTGTTTTGTGATGAAATGTCCTATAGATATCAATTAGGTCTAACTGGTCTATTGTATCATTTAAAGTTTGCATTTCTTTGTTAATTTTCTGTTTAGTTGATCTGTCCATAGGTGTGAGTGGGGTATTAAAGTCTCCCACTATTATTGTGTTATTGTTAATTTCCCCTTTCATACTTGTTAGCATTTGTCTTACATATTGCAGTGCTCCTATGTTGAGTGCATATATATATTTATAATTGTTATATCTTCTTCTTGGATTGATCCTTTGATCATTATGTAGTGGCCTTCTTTGTCTCTGAAATAATGAATGAATGAGCAATGAGTGAATGAAGAAAGGATGCCTTACAGAAGAAGGACCACTGATGAGCCCCCAAACTACACTGTTAAGCTGTTGTCTTCTCCTTTTTCCCAAGAAGGCATTGTGAATGAATTTTCCATGCCTCTTGTGAGCAGAACTGAGGAAAACAGACATTTGGGTTAACAATGTATAGGAACCTCTTATTTCAGAAAAGGAAGAGCCCGTAACATTTTCTATGAACATATGAACATGCTCTGCTCATCTGACTCAGAACAGTGCATATTATAAATATAAGATGATCTTGACTTAGTCTTACCTGGAGGAAGAAGCTTGTAAACATTCAAGGTATTTCTAGAGGCAGTGGTGGTGTTGGTGGTTTAGTCCCTAAATCGTGTCCAACTCTTGCAACTCCATGGACTGTAGCCTGCCAGGCTCCTCTGTCCAAGGGATTCTCCAGGAAAGAATACTGGAGTGGGTTGCCATTTCCTTCTCTAGGGTATCTTCCCAACCCAGGAATTGAACCCAGGTCTCCCACATTGCAGACAGATTCTTTAACATCTGAGCTACAAGGGAAGCTCCAAGAGGCAGTGGAGCACGGTGTAAGAGCATGAGCACCCTGGGTTAGAATCTCAACTGGCTGTGGGTACTTGAGTGAGTTATTTAACACCCCTGGGCAGCTAGTGACCCACTCTCAGTGGGGAATGAGACTAGTACATCTTATATTGTAATGATCAGAGACAATGCCCATAAAGTGTGGATTCATAGAACCTCTCCAACAGTTTTTGGTGTTCATTGTTGTTCTGTTGTTAACAATATAAAGATAAAACACCAGTGCTCCTCAGCCTCTTCCCAAACCTGAACAAGAAGGGTTGACTAGACTTAGGACATCAAAGCTTTTCCTCCTCTCCTATGGAACTTGTGCTGCTTCCAATGTTGAGAAAATTGAGTAAGCAGATGAGAGTTTGGGCTGTCAGGTGAGGAGTCCTGCCTGGTTCCTGCCCACCCACCCCAAGTGATCCTGCTGCTGCTGCTAAGTCGCTTCAGTCATGTCCAACTCTGTGCGACCCCATAGACAGCAGCCCACCGGGCTCTGCCATCCCTCAATTTCAGCTAATTAGCCACTTCTTCTCCTTTCAGCTTCACTGCCCTTTCAGCTTCTCCAACATCACCTTTTAAAGAGTAAACTCAGTCTCATGTAACTAATCTTAAAATCTCTTCCCTAATTCTGGCAGGTGATAAAGGCCAGAGCCCAACTTTCTAGACTGACAATAAAAAATCAAACTGAATTCATTTACTGACTTTAAATAGCCTCAGTATAACAACAAACCACCTCTAATTAAGTGTAAAATTATCATCTCCTATGAGCTAATATTTCCTGATTATACTTCAGTTAAGTTCATTTCAGTCGCTCAGTCATGTCTAACTCTTTGAGACCCCATGCTAGGCCTCCCTGTCCATCATCAACTCCCGGAATTTACTCAAACTCATGTCCATTGAGTCAGTGATGCCTTCTAGCCATCTCATCCTCTGTCATTCTCTTCTTCTCCCACCTTCAATCTTTCCCAGTATCAGGGTCTTTTCAAATGAGTCAGTTCTTCATATCAGGTGGCCAAAGTATTGGAGTTTCAACTGCAGCATCAGTCCTTCTAATGAATATTAAGGACTCATTTACTTTAGGATGGATTGGTTGGCTCTCCTTGCAGTCCAAGGGACTCTCAAGAGTCTTCTCCAATACCACAGTTCAAAAGAATCAGCTCTTTGGCACTCAGCTTTCTTTATACTACAAATCTCACACTCATACATGACTACTGGAAAAACCATAACCTTGACTAGATGGACCTTTATTGGCAAAGTAATGTCTCTGCTTTTGAATATGCTGTCTAGATTGGTCATAACTTTTCTTCCAAGGAGTAAGTGTCTTTTAATTTCATGGCTGAAGTCACCATCTGCAGTAATTTTGGAGCTCAAAAAACTAAAGTCTGTCATTGTTTCCCTAACTATTTGCCATGAAGTGATGCTTATTTAACTTATATGCAGAGTACATCATGAGAAACGCTGAGCTGGAAGAAGCACAAGCTGGAATCAAGATTTCCGGGAGAGATATCAATAACTTCAGATATGCAGATGACACCGCCCTTATGGCAGAAAGTAAAGAGGAACTCAAAAGCCTCTTGATGAAAGTGAAAGTGGAGAGTGAAAAAGTTGGTTTAAATTTCAACATTCAGAAAACGAAGATCATGGCATCCAGTCCCATCACTTCATGGGAAATAGATGGGGAAACAGTGGAAACTGTTTTGGGGGCTCCAAAATCACTGCAGATGGTGACTGCAGCCATGAAATTAAAAGACGCTTACTCCTTGGAAGAAAAGTTATGACCAACCTAGACAGCATATTCAAAAGCAGAGACATTACTTTGCCAATAACGGTCCATCTAGTCAAGGTTATGGTTTTTCCAGTAGTCATGTATGAGTGTGAGATTTGTAGTATAAAGAAAGCTGAGTACCAAAGAGCTGATTCTTTTGAACTGTGGTATTGGAGAAGACTCTTGAGAGTCCCTTGGACTGCAAGGAGATCCAACCAATCCATCCTAAAGTAAATGAGTATTCAAAAGCAGAGACATTACTTTGCCAACAAAGGTCCATCTAGTCAAGGCTATTGTTTTTCCAGTGGTCATGTATGGATGTGAGAGTTGGACTGTGAAGAAAGCTTTGTAGTAGATTTGAAGAAAGATTTGTAGTATAAAGAAAGCTAAGTGCCAAAGAATTGATGCTTTTGAACTGTGGTGTTTGAGAAGACTCTTGAGAGTCCCTTGGACTGCAAGGAGATCCAACCAGTCCATTCTGAAGGAGATCAGCCCTGGGATTTCTCTCTAAGGAATGATGCTAAAGCCGAAACTCCATTACTTTGGTCACCTCATGCAAACAACTGACTCATTGGAAAAGACTCTGATGCTGGGAGGGACTGGTAGCAGAAGGAGAAGGGGACAACAGAGGATGAGATGGCTGGATGGCATCACCGACTTGATGGATGTTGAGTCTGAGTGAACTTTGGGAGATGGTAATGGACAGGGAGGCCTGGCGTGCTGTGATTCATGTGGTCACAAAGAGTCGAACATGACTGAGCGACTGAACTGAACTGAAGGGACCAAATGCCATGATCTTAGTTTTCTGAATGTTGAGTTTTAAGCCAACATTTTTACTGTCCTCTTTTGCTTTCATTAAGAGGCTCTTTAGTTCTTCTTCACTTTCTGCCATAAGGGTGGTGTCATCTGCATATCTGAGGTTATTTATATTTCTCCCAGCAATCTTGATTCCAGTTTGTGCTTCATCCAGCCCAGCGTTTCGCATGAAGTACTCTGCATAGAAGTTAAATAAGCAGGGTGACAATATACAGCCTTGACATACTCCTTTTCCTATTTGGAACCAGTCTGTTGTTCCATGTCCAGTTCTAACTGTTGCTTCTTGACCTGGATAGAGATTTCTCAAGAGGCAGGTCAGGTGGTCTGGTGTTTCTATCTCTCTAAGAATTTTCCACAGTTTCTTGTGATCCACACATTCAAAGGCTTTGGCATAGTCAGTAAAGCAGAAATAGATGTTTTTCTGGAACTCTCTTGCTTTTTCAATGATCCAAGGGATGTTAGCAAGTTGATCTCTGGTTCCTCTGCCTCTTCTAAATACAGCTTGAGCAACTGGAAGTTCACAGTTCACATACTGTTGAAGCCTGGCTTGGAGAATTTTGAGCAATACTTTGCTAGTGTGTGAGGTGAGTATAATTGTGTGGTAGTTTGAACATTCTTTGGCATTGCCTTTCTCTGGGATTGGAATGAAAACTGACTTTTTCCAGTCCTGTGGCCACTGCTGAGTTGTCCAAATTTGCTGGCATATTGAGTGCAGCACTTTCACAGCATCATCTTTCAGGATTTGAAATAGCTCAACTGGAATTCCATCATCTCCACTAGCTTTGTTCATAGTGATGCTTTCTAAGGCCCACTTGACTTCACATTCCAGAATGTCTGGCTTTAGGTGAGTGATCACACCATCGTGATTATCTGGGTCATGAAGATCTTTTTTGTATAGTTCTTCTGTGTATTCTTGCCACCTCTTAATGTCTTCTGCTTCTGTTAGGTCCCTACCATTTCTGTCCTTTATTGAGCCCATCTTTGCATGAAATGTTCCTTTTGTATCTCTAATTTTCTTGAAGAGATCTCTAGTCTTTCCCTTTCTATTATTTTCCTCTATTTCTTTGCATTGATCACTGAGGAATACTTTCTTATCTCTCCTTGCTATTCTTTGGAACTCTGCATTCAGATGGGTGTATCTTTCCTTTTCTCCTTTGCTTTTTGCTTTTCTTCTTTTCACAGCTATTTGTAAGGCCTCCCCAGACAACCATTTTGCCTGTTTGCATTTCTTTTCCTTGGAGATGATCTTGATCCCTGTCTCCTGTACAATGTCACGAACCTCCATCCATAGTTCTTCAGGCACTCTATCAAATCTAGTCCCTTAAATCTATTTTTCACTTCCACTGTATAGTCATAATGGATTTGATTTAGGTCATACCTGAGTGGTCTAGTGGTTTTCCCTACTTTCTTTGATTGAAGTCTGAATTTGGCAATAAGGAGTTCATGATCTGAGCCACAGTCAGCTCCTGGTCTGGTTTTTGCTGAGTGTAAGAGCTTCCCCACCTTTGGCTGCAAAGAATATAATCAGATTTTGGTGTTGTCCATCTGGTGTTGTCCATGTGTAGAGTTGTCTCTTGTGTTGTTGGAGGTGGGTGTTTGCTATGACCTAACCTGTGCATTCTCTTGACAAAACTCTGTTAGCATTTGCCCTGCTTCATTCTGTACTCCAAGGTCAAATTTGCCTGTTACTCCAGGTATCTTATGACTTCCTACTTTAAGACTACTTTAAGACAGTAGTCTTAAAGGATACTTATGACTATGTCCACTTCACAGACAAGAAAAATGAGGCTCAGACAGTAAAGTGACTAGTCCAAGATTGCCCCTGCTTCATAAAAGCCAGAGAGACGATTTGAACACAATTTGACTTAAGGCTAAATTTCTGGCTCTTAACTATCAACCATCCCTTCCTGTAAACTTCTGTTTATTAAAGTGATCTGGCAGCTCCCCTTTAATGATGAGGCACTGGATAATTTATGAAAGAGGACAGTAATGACTATGCATATATTGCCACTGGCAGACATGTATGCTTCCAGAAGGTTCTTCCTCCAGGGCCAGGGAGGCCCAGAAGTGGAGACAATAAAAAGGCCCAGCTCTGCCCGCAGGCATCTTCTTAAATGAAGCAGGTGAGCACTGCAGAGTGGAGGCCGGGGTCCTCCAGCTGTATCTAGGGCTACCACGGGCCTGCCTGAGGGTATGTCAGGGTGCTCCAGAAACAGAAAGGAGAATCATTCTCTCTTTCCAAGATGTCAAAGCCAGCTTCCTCAGGTTTCCCTAAACTTTCACAGACAGCTTTGGCTAACCATGATTGGCAAAGAACTCAGAAAGAAAGGTGCCCTGGGACCTTTGGGGGTCTCAGAAGAGAACCCTGAAGACAAGAACCTCACACTGAACAGCCAGGCTCCATATGCAGAAAGGAAGCCCCTATCACATCAGTGCCTCCCTCTAAGGTGAGCCCCTGGGGTTTACCTTCTTCCTGCCTGCCCCAGCCCTGTGTGGCCTGCAGAATTACAAGAATTCAAAAGTCTGGAGAAGCAGACTGGCTGGCTCTGCTGGAAGTGAGCAGCTCTGCTGTCCTAATTCATTGCCCTGACAGGAGCCTGATTAACATGCTGCAGCAAGGAATGGTGTCTGACTTGCAGTATCTTGTCAGACTTTTGTTACAGCCCTGGAGGGAAGGTCAAGAAGGGGGAACCACCTTGGTTTTGCAAATGAACATGGCACTAAATTCTTGGACATGTTACCTTTTAAGACAGTAGTCTTAAAGGATACTTATGACTATGTCCACTTCACAGAAAGAAAAATGAGGCTCCGACAATGAAGTGACTAGTCCAAGGTTGCCTCTGCTTCATAAAAGCCAGAGAGATGATTTGAACACGATTTGACTTAAGGCTAAATTTCTGGCTCTTAACTATCAACCACCCCTTCCTGTAAACTTCTGCTTATTAAAGTGATCTGGCAGCTCCCCTTTAATGATGAGGCACTGGGACATGTTACCCATAATTCACTGCCGGAAGTGAGCAGTGGGTAACATGTCCAAGATAACACAATGACTGTGTGGCTTGGGGAAGAACCACACCCAGGTCTTCAGGCATTGTGGTTCATGTCTGATTTTGCTTTAAATTTTCTCTTGTGCTTGGCCTTCCTTCGATACCGTCGGCTCTTGAATCGTTTGAGGAAATGAATGTTTCTGTAATTCTCAGCATGGCATCAGCCGCATCCCCACCTCAGTTCCTGCGGCCACAAATAAGACCCCAGAAACAGTTCCTACAGTGGCTCATGGGGCCAACACGGGACATATGAGGATCAACACAGCCCCAGTTTCCTGTTTCTTCCTTCAAAGTAGTTTCAATACTTCTGGATTCCCCTCAAAGAGTAACTTACTGAGCAAACTGACCTGAGGAAGAGAGTCAAGAAGAAATGTTTAGAGTCTCATTGGCTTATTCCAAGGCTCTAAGGTCCTGTGGCTTGAAACCCTCCAGTCATCTTCCTGGACACGTAGGAGCGGCCATGTGTGTCAGCTGGTCCACAAGATCTGCCACCATTTTTTATGCGGTTTTGTTCATTTTCCCTACATTCTCAGCTTTGACCAACTGACTCCCCAAAGGTCCCCCCAGTTTTCCTTTTTACGAGATGAGTGTCCCTTTATGGAATCCACCATATCCCCTTCTTAGGGAAATCCTGTCCACCCGCACAGGACAGCTCAGAACAAATGTTCTCCTGGTCTTCCTGCACCAATCAATGGCGATTCTATTGGCCTTGCAGATCAGGCAAACACCCTGCAGTCATAATCATCCAGGATTCTTTCTCTCACATCCCATAATCCATCGGCAAACCCTGGTGGCTCAAACCCGGGGGGCTCTGCCATCCTCACTACCCCCTTGCACTGCGGCTGGTCCAAGCAAGACACCTCCTCAGTGTCGACTATCTGGTATACTCACAGAACACACGCCATGGTCATTGTTTTTTCTACACTGGATTCTCTTTGAGGACAGAGACCATTATTGATATATCTCTGTGCAGTAACACTACTCTCTCACATCTGTAGAAATTTGTAGTCCACAAGCATTTTTATTCTTACACATTGGCTCCTACCATTTCACAGATGAGGAAAGTGACTCAGAGAGGTTTCCTGCTATAGTCAAAGGCACAGATCCCCTAGGTGAAAGGGCAGGCCTCTGGGTTCCAAGTCCACTGCCTTGTACCTGGGAGTGGGCACTCACTAAATTGTCACTGAAAACATATCTTTACGTTTTCTAAAGAAGAGTAAGGAATGGTGATAGAATCCATGATGTAAGCAAACAAATCCTGCTTCTATTCAGGTATGCTTTCAAAGCATTCAGTGAGGCCATTTATCAATTTAATTAACATGATGACCAATCCAGATATCATCTAGAGTTTTGTCTTTTTATAGATTCCATAAAAGGAAATGAAGAATTTTTTTTCACCCCCAGGAGTATTCATAATAGCTCCAAACTGAAAACAGTGCAAATCTTCATCAACAGGAGAACAGATAAATGACAGTCTAGTCATACAATGGAAACCTACAAGGCAATAATAAATAATCAACAACACGGACGAATCGCACATGATGCTGAATGAAGAAAATGAGACACAAAGGAACATGTACATGAATACAATTCCATTCACACCAAGTCCAAGAACAAGAAAAACAAACCGTAATGATGACAGCTGTCAAAATAGTGGTTACAGCTGTCAAAACAGTGGTGACACCTGTATGGATACGGAGAGTTACTCTCAATTATGAACAGGTAAAACAGAGCTCTATGAGATGCTAAGACTGCACCATAACAAGATTTGGCAAATAAGGCCATGAGCCAAATCTGACCCACTGCCTGCTTTGGTTAATAACCTTTTTTTTTTTTTGGACACAGCCACACCCACTTATTTGCACATGGACATGGTGGCTTTTGCCCTGCAAGGTAAATTTGAGTATTGCAAACAAAGACTACTTGGCCTACTGGGACTT
>SJYQ01000651.1:855922-878062 GCA_006410935.1 Redunca redunca | reverse complement strand
AAGATCATGGCATCTGGTCCCATCACTTCATGGGAAATAGATGGGGAAACGGTGGAAACAGTGTTAGACTTTATTTTTTTGGGCTCCAAAATCACTGCAGATGGTGACTGCAGCCATGAAATTAAAAGACGCTTACTCCTTGGAAGGAAAGTTATGACCAACCTAGATAGCTTATTCAAAAGCAGAGACATTACTTTGCCAACAAAGGTCCGTCTAGTCAAGGCTATGGTTTTTTCCATTGGTCATGTATGGATGTGAGAGTTGGACTGTGAAGAAAGCTGAGTGCCGAAGAATTGATGCTTTTGAACTGTGGTGTTGGAGAAGACTCTTGAGAGTCCCTTGGACTGCAAGGAGATCCAACCAGTCCATTTTAAAGGAGATTAGTCCTGGATGTTCTTTGGAAGGAATGATGCTAAAGCTGAAACTCCAGTACTTTGGCCACCTCATGCGAAGAGTTGACTCATTGGAAAAGACTCTGATGCTGGGAGGGATTGAGGGCAAGATGAGAAGGGGACGACAGAGGATGAGATGGCATCACCAACTCGATGGAGGTGAGTTTGAGTAAACTATGGGAGTTGATGATGGACAGGGAGGCCTGGTGTGCTGCGATTCATGGGGTCGCAAAGAATCGGACACACCTGAGTGACTGAACTGAACTGAACTGTTTGGAAGCCACAGTTCCCGCCCACCTTCAAAGGGAAATGACTATACAAAGGTGTGAATCCTAAGAGGCAGGAATCATGGTGGCATCTGAAAGCCTGTTCATCCCAGAGAACAAAAACAGAAGTTCCAACCTGGGTAACTAGGGACCTCAAGAGGAAGTGATCAGATGTTAAGCATCTGGAGAGGAAACGATTAACACATACCAGTATTAACTGAACTTCACCTTAAAGATGGGCCTAGGGAAATATATGTATATGCAGAGCTCTTAGAGTTTGTGTTGCAATATTATAAGTCACTTAATGTTCCTGCACATCGTGCAATGGAGCTTCACTGGACAGGAGAAGAAGCTGAGACTCTGAGGAGTTAATTAACTTTCCTAAGGTCACCAGCTGATAGATGACTAGGCCAGAATTGTTCTGCAGGACGTCTAATCTCAAAGTTGGAAAGGTGGAGGAATTGACAGTGACATTAGCAGGAAAGATGGAATAAAGACCTCCAAAAATCTCCTCTTTCATAAAGCAATAAGAATACTGGCAAAAAATAAACTAAGAACTCTGAAAATTAAATTCTTACAACAATGTGGAGAGTGTTTATTCAAGAAAACTGTCTAAATCTTGGTAAGAACAGAAAGTTTTGTGGAATTTTAACTTGTTTGCTACCCATCTCCTCTCCCCAGCTCCATGGTAGCCTTGAAAACTAACAGCCACAAAGTTCAAGGAAAGACAGCAGCCTAGAAGTCACTGCTGGGCAACACTCCCCAGGCTGATGAACAAAATATATGTGGTCACAGTCAGATTCTCAACTTACTTATTTGGGGGGAAAAAAATAGCAAAATGATCCTAAAATTCTTATGTAAATGCAACACTCAGAATAACTAAAGCAATTTTTTTAAAGAACATTGTTGAAGAACTCATACTTCCCAATTTCAAAATTTACTGCAAAGCTACAGGCTTCAAGACTGTGTGGTTCTAGCCTAAGGACAGACATACAGATCAATAGAATAGAAGTGAGATCCCAAAGGTAATTGCTTATATTCATGATCAACTGATTTTCAACAGGGATGCCAAGATGATTCATTGGGGACAGACTAGTTTTTCAACAAATTGAGACAAGTGAATATCCACATGCAAAAGAATGAAGTTGGATCTCTACAACATATAAAAGTATTAATGCAGAATGCATCAAAGACCCTAGTGTAAGAGCTAAATCTCTTAAGAAACCTTGAACATAGATCTTGTGACTTGGATTAGGCAATGGTTTCTTAGATATGACAAAGGAAAAGCACAAACAACAAAAGAAAAAAGATAAATTGAACTGCATCAAATTTTTAAAAACCTGTGCTAGGATACTATCAAGAAAGTAAAAGGACAACCTACAGAAATGGGAGAAAATAATTGTAAATCATATGTCTGAGAAGGGACTTGTATTCATAATATATAAAGAACTCAGAACTTTACACAAAAGCAAAGAACCTTTTTTTTTTTTTTTACAGGCAAAGGATTTGAATGGGCATTTATACAAGTGGCCAATAAGTACATGAAATGATGCTTAATATCACTAATCATTAGGGAAATGCAAACAAAAACCATAATGAGATACCACTTTGTACCCCCTAGGATAGCTCTAAAAAAACAGATAATAACAAGAGTTAGAAAGAACTTGGAGAAATTTGGAACCCTCACACACCGCTATGGAACACTGTCTGGCAGTTCTTCAAATGGTTAAAGATAGAGTTACCATATAACCCAAAAATTCCACTCTTAGATATATACCCAAGAGAAATGAAAACATATGTCCATACAAAAACATGTACACAAATGTCTGTAGGAGTATCATTCATAATAGCCAAAAATAACCATCAATTAACGAATGTGTAAACAAAACTTAGGATCTTCAAACAATGGAATATCGTGAATGAAGTATTGATACATACAACAATATCAATGAACTTTGAAAACTTTATGGTAAATAAAACAGCCAGACCCCAAAGGCTACATACTGCATCACTCCATTATATAAAACACCCAACATAGGCAAATTCATAGACATAAAATGAATTAATTTGTTGCTATGGGGGAAAAATGGGAAGTGACTGCTAATGGGTACAGCGTTTCCTTTTGGGATGATGGAAACATCGTGGAATTAGGTAGTGGTGAAGCTTGCACAACTTTGGTATTGGGCTGAAAGCTACTGTATTGGGCACTTTTTTAAAGACTGAACTTCATGGTATATAAATTATATCTCAATTTTTTTAAAGACTGATAAACTAATGAAAGGTAAAGAAACTTGAAGTGTGAGAAACACAATCATACAAACCCATGTGCTTACTATTAACCTTAGGAACTTTCCTGAGATTGCTAATTAAATATTTGCCTGGATAAACTATAAATAAGTATACAATACCCTAACCACAAAGGCTTAAGTAAGTAAGTGTTAGTCTTGTGGCCATGTCCAACTCTTTGCCACCTCATGGACTATGGCCCACCAGGCTCCTGTGTCCATGGGATTCTACAGGCCAGAATACTGGAGTGGGTTGCCATTTCCTTCTCCAATGGATGGACCTAGAGATTATCATACCAACTGAAATAAGTGGCAACTTCTTATAAAAAATAAACAATATACATTTACTATATGATTCAGTAATTTCATTATTAAATGTTGACTGAAGAGCAATGAAGGGATGTATCCACAAAAGAATTGTATTAGAATGTTCATAAAAGCCTTAGAAAAACAACTCCAACCTGGAAATAATCCACAAGTCCATCAACATAAAGACATAGTTATATAGTCAGGCAATGGAACAGCACTCAGCAATGAAAAATGAAATGGAATCTTTCATAACAATAGAATTGAATTTCACCAACATTACATTCAGCGAAAGAAGCCAGACCTAAGATAGGATACACTGTAGGAGAACAAGCTAAATTAATTTACTGTGATAGAAATCATAAAGTGCTGGTCTCCAGGGCAGAATTGACTGTAAAGAAGCATAAGGTAACTTCTGAGAGTGACAAAAAGCTTCTTTATCTTACTTTGGCTGGAGGTAATATGATTGGATAGAATAATCCAGACTCATCAACTGAACACATGATCTAATGCATTTTATTATATGTAATTTATATCTTAAAAATGTTACATGAATTATATATGGTACATAAAACTACATAAACTGTAGCTATGTAGTTATCTACAGTTATAATTTTTCTTAATGTCAGATATTCTGACGTGCAACATTTAGGAAACACTGATTTCATCTAAGAACTCATACTTTCCTTAAGTTACAGTAATAACCTGTAGAGCAGTTTCTATTCACCAACATTTTTTGGTCCTTTCAAGGCTATAGAGTCAGGCTTGATCACCTAAGGATCGCCTGCTTTAAAGAATTAAGCTGTACATTAATTTATTTTATAATTACAAAGCCACAATTCCTCTAAGCCTTTCATTTCAATCATATGTCTCCTTGGGCCAGAGCCTGGCTAAATTCTGTGCCTATACTATTTCTCTAAAATACCTAGGACAGACAGAGAATGTAGTTTCAAGACATGATTGATATTTTCAGGCGCACACTGTCACAGTCTCTGTTTTGACTTTTGGAGGTACAGTTAGAGTGGAACATGTGGTTTATGCTTACAAGCTTGGCAGATGAGATCAAAGCATCTCAGCTAAAGCTGCCACCAGTCCCGTTTATTTTATGGAGAAGTTGGCGATACTGTGTACAGAAAATTCCACCTACATGCAGAATGTCCTGAAAGAGATGCCTTTGTCAGCAGAGGCTCACAGACAACCTCCCAGCCTTCAGAGTTACCCTTGGGGGCGGGGGGAGACTGAATAAGCACTAGAAATAAAACACATCCCAATCTACATATCTATGGACACCTTATCTTTGACAAAGGAGGCAAGAATATACAATGGGGAAAAGGCAATCTCTTCAACAAGTGGTGCTGGGAAAACTGGTCAACCAGTTGTAAAAGAATGAAACTAGAACACTTTCTAACACCACACACAAAAATAAACTCAAAATGGGTTAAAGATCTAAACATAAGACCAGAAACTATAAAACTCCTAGAGGAGAACATAGGCAAAACACTCTCCGACATAAATCACAGCAGGATCCTCTATGACTTACCTCCCTGAGTAATGGAAATAGAAGCACAAATAAACAGATGGGACCTAATTAAACTTAAAAGCTTATGCACAACGAAGGAAACTATAAGCAAGGTGAAAAGACAGCCTTTGGAATGGGAGAAAATAATAGCAAATGAAGCAACTGACAAAGAATTGATCTCAAAAATATACAAGCAACTACTGCAGCTCAATTCCAGAAAAATAAATGACCCAATCAAAAAATGGGCCAAAGAACTAAACAGACAGTTCTCCAAAGAAGACATATGGATGGCTAACAAACACATGAAAAGATGCTCCACATCACTCATTATTAGAGAAATGCAAATCAAAACCACAATGAGGTACCATTTCATGCCAGTCAGAATGGCTGTAATCCAAAAGACTACATGCAATAAATGCCAGAGAGGGTGTGGAGAAAAGGGAACCCTCTTACACTGTTGGTGAGAATGCAAACTAGAACAGCCACTATGGAGAACAGTGTGAAGATTCCTTAAAAAACTGGAAATAGTACTGCCATATGACCCAGCAATCCCACTGCTGGGCATACACACCGAGGAAACCAGAATTGAAAGAGACACATGTACCCCAATGTTCATCGCAGCACTGTTTATAATAGCCAGGACATGGAAGAAACCTAGATGTCCATCTGCAGACGAATGGATAAGAAAGCAGTGGTACATATACACAATGGAGTATTACTCAGCCATTAAAAAGAATACATTTGAATCAGTTCTAATGAGGTGGATGAAACTGGAGCCTATTATACAGAGTGAAGTAAGCCAGAAAGGAAAACACCAATACAGTATACTAATGCATATATGTGGAATTTAGAAAGATGGTAATGATAACCCTGTATGCAAGACAGAAAAGGAGATACAGATGTATAGAACAGACTTTTGGACTCTGTGGGAGAAGGCAAGGGTGGGATGATCTGAGAGAATAGCAGTGAAACATGTTTCACAAAATAATATATGTTACATAAAATAATGTATATTATAATACGTGAAACAGATCACCAGTCCAGGTTCGATGCATGAGACAGGGTGCTCAGGGCTGGTGCACTGGCATGACCCAGAGGGATGGGATGGGGAGGGAGGTGGGAGTGGGGTTCAGGATAGGGAACACATGTACACCCATGGCAGATTCATACCAATGTATGGCAAAAACCATTACAATATTGTAAAGTAATTAGGCTCCAACTAAAATAAATAAATAAACACATCCCAGAGAGCATGGGGACTCTCCCAAGAGACATTAAAACCAACTCTAGGGCCCAACGTGACACCTTTGACCAGCAACACAGAACAACTGCAAGAAGACCAAACAGTCCCTTGAAATGTGAACAAAGCACTTGCCAACCCCCCAAAAAGTCAACCAGGTGCACTCACTCTTAGCTTTCCCCTATGTTAAGAAATAAAAACAGTCCTTGGTACTACAAGATAGGAACAACTTCTGAATGATGTTCTTGGATAAACTTTGGAAGGATGGAGACCAAGTTATTGTTATTTCCTAATAAAAATATTAGTAACTGTATTAAGGGCATATTATGTGGCAGGTTCTAAGAGCTTTAAATACAGGAAATCATTTATTTCCTCCAAACAACCCTCTAAGTTCAGTATTAATATCATCAATATTTTGTAGCTGAGAAAACTGAAACCCACAATGGGAGTCAGTGATTCCCAACGGTAGGCAGCGAGTAAGGATCTGAGCTGGGTTTTGAGTGGTGTTGGCCTAGCAAATTTGGCCGCAATTTGAAATAATTTGGAAAGCTTGAAAAAATTCTGATGCACAGGAACCACTTCCAGAAATTCTGATTTCGCTGGTCCAGGGGGCAGCCTGGGCATCACCATTGTTTTAAATTTCTCCAGGTGATTCTAATGAAAAGCAGGGCTGAGAACCACAGGTCCAGAGCTCTCACCATTTCTGTCTCTGCTCTGCCCCCTTTTCTGAATCATTGACTCAATGTCTTTTACAGCAGGACTTCCTAACCCAGGGTTCACAGACACCCAGGCTACAGACATTTCCAAAACTGGGTATTTGGACATGTACAATTTTTTCAGTAAGGTTATGTCATCAGATTCTCTGTAATAACCTTGATTCAAAATAAGATAAAGGACTTCCCTGGTGGTCTAGTGGTTAAGAACCCGCCTGCCAATGCAGAGGATACGGTTTTGCTCCCTGGTCTGGGAAGAACCCACATGCCACAGAGCAACTAAGCCCACGGCCACAACTCCTAAAGCCTGGATGCCCTGGGGCCCACGACCCACCACAACAGAAGGCCCTGCAGTGAGAGGCCCGGGCACATCAGCTAGAGAGTAGCCTCTGCTTGCTATAGCTAGAGAAAGCCTGCACCCAGCAACAAAGACCCAGTGCAGCCAAAAGTAGTAGATCAATAAAAAGACTTTCTTTAAGGAGTTATTTAAAAAGAGAGAGAGAGAGCTATTCCAAAGGAAGTAGTAAATAAATTTAAAAAAATAATAAAAATGAGCTATTAAAATAAAGGGGGAGCTATTCCAAAGGAAAGTGAATATCACAATGTTTTGCAGCAGATGCCTCCATGAATATTTAATTTGTTTGTTTTTTGTTTTTTTTTTTAATTTACATTTTAGTGGCAACGGAACCAGAAAGTCACTTAGTTTTCAGGAGAAAATCACAGTAGAACCACAAAAATGTCCTTTTCCCTAAGAACACAGTAGAACCAGGGTAGCACTGTGGTCTATGAAAAGGGTAAAATGAGTTTAGTGAACTTGTGGGAGAAGAAGCAAAGTCAAGAGGCTACGGGTTGTGATGAGATGACAACCAATCCATCTGGCTTCCTAGGGCCCTCGTTATGTTTAAATCTGATGAGCTCAGGCTTTAAAACCAAGAAAGAGCATGCATGGTACGGCTGGACCTCTTAGGACAGGTGCCCTGCCCTGAATCCCTTTTCGGCTTGGATCAGTAGTGTCCCCCAAGTGGAGAAATTCTAAAAAGGGAAATGGCACTAACCCAGTGTAATGGGGTGCTATCCAAAGGTACCGACAGGCAGGCTACAGAGACCAGGAAATATCTTGGGTCTTTCGGAGGACCCATGTGTGTGCTGTCACTTTAGTCGTGCCGACTCTGTGATGCTATGGACTGCAGCCCCCCAGGCTCCTCTGTCAATGGGATTCTCCAGGCAAGAACACTGGAGCTGGTTGCCAGGCCCTCCTCCAGGGGATCTTCCCAGCCCAGAGACTGAACCCACATTCCTTATGGCTACTTGCATTGAAAAGGAGGGTTCTTTACCACTAGGGCCACCTGGGATAACCCATAAGCAAATAAATTAGTTTCCCTTGGTGGCCCTGACAACTGCCAATTTGCTGACTGCCAGTCAATCAGCCGGAGAAGGCAATGGCATCCCACTCCCTGGAAACTCCCATGGATGGAAGAGCCTGGTAGGCTGCAGTCCATGGGGTCACTAAGAGTCAGACACGACTGAGCGACTTCACTTTCACTTTTCACTTTCATGCATTGGAGAAGGAAATGGCAACCCACTCCAGTGTTCTTGCCTGGAGAATCCCAGGGACGGTGGAGCCCAATGGGCTGCCGTCTGTGGGGTCGCACAGAGTCGGACACAACTGAAGCAACTTAGCAGCAGCAGCAGCAGCAATCAATCAGCCTCTCACCCAAGGAAAGAAAAACAAAGAGGAAATGAGTTTTCCTGTGAATTTTCTGATTTGTGAAACAATAAGAATCAAGAGTTTATACTCTGGCACGGATAAATCCAAAATCAAATGTCCCATCTGTCACTGACAAGTGAGGCTGTTTTGAAAAAGATCCTTAGCCTCTCTGATCTCTCATCTGAGAAGTGGGGATGATAATGTCATTTACCTTCTAAGGTTGTTCAGAACACAGATGAGGTATGCATCTGAGTGTTGACAATGGCCAGCACACACCTAGCCTGCGACTCAGGCTGGCTATCATTACTGAAAGGTGTCTGATGAGGAACATAACTGGTATTCAGTAAATGTTTCTCTACTTTTGTTCCCTCTTCCCTTCTCTCCCTGCAGTAGATTAAAATGGCCACAAAATCTTTGCAGGTCTTCCCATTAAATCATGTAGCCCATTCACTTATGACTTGAACTCTAGGCCACCCTTTGACTTGCTGTGATGTCATGCAACTTCTGAGTTTAACTTTGGAGTGGTTTTACACCATCTGTTCTTGCCCATTTGGATGCTATTGCTGGGTGAGGAAGGCTGCGCTGAGCTGATGAAGATGTGTGACCTAGCCACAAGCCAGTATCAGGCTGTCTGATGACTGCAGCCACATAGTGACCTCAACCAAGACCACAGGAGAACCAGCTGGATGGGCCTAGTCTAGATGGCTGACCCAGAGACCCATGAATATATACAGAATTTGTTGTTTTCAGCCACTAAATGTGGGGGTGGTTTTTTATGCAGCTGTAGATAACTGATAACTCCCCAGGTCAGCAACTGTCCAATATGTTACTGGAGAACAGTAGAGAAATAACTACAGAAAGAATGAAGGGATGGAGCCAAAATAAAAACAACACACAGTTGTGGATGTGACTAGTGGTGGAAGTAAAGTCTGATGTGGTAAAGAACAATACTGCAGGGGAACCTAGAACATTAGGTCCATGAATCAAGGTAAATTAAGTTCAGTTCACTCGCTCAGTTGTGTCCAACTCTGAGACCCTATGGACTTTATTATACCAGGCATCCTGGTCCATCACCAACTCCTGGAGCTAAGTCAAACTCATGACCATTGAGTCAGTGATGCCATCCAACCATCTCATCCTCTGTCAAAAAATACCTGGAATAACAGGCAAATTTGGCCTTGGAGTACAAAATTAAGCAAGTCAAAGGCTAACAGAGTTTTGCCAAAAGAATGCACTGGTCATAGCAAATACCCGCTTCCAACAACACAAGGGAAGACTCTACACATGGACGTCACCAGATGGTCAATAACAAAATCAGATTGATTATGTTTTGCAGCCAAGGATGTAGAAGCTCTATAGAGTCAGCAAAAACAAGACTAGGAGCTGACTGTGGCTCAGATCATGAACTCCTTATTGCCAAATTCAGACTGAAAGCAAAGAAAGTAGAGAAAACCACTAGACCATCCAGGTATGACCTAAATAAAATCCATTACGATTATACAGGGGAAGTGAGAAATAGATTCAAGGGATTAGATCTGATAGAGTGCCTGAAGAACTATGGACAGAAGTTCGTGACATTGTACAGGAGGTAGTAATCAAGAACATTTCCAAGAAAAAGAAATGCAAAAAGGAAAAATGGCTGTCTGAGGAGGCCTTACAAATAGCTGAGAAAGAAGAAAAGTGAAAGACACAGGAGAAAAGGAAAGATATACCCACTTGAATGCAGAGTTCCAAAGAATAGCAAGGAGAGATAAGAAAGCCTTCCTCAGTGATCAATGCAAAGAAATAGAGGAAAACAAAAGGATGGGAAAGACTAGAGATCTCTTCAAGAAAATCAGAGATACCAAGGGAGTAATTCATGCAAAGATGGACACAGTAAAAGTTAGAAATGGTATGGACCTAACAGAAGCAGAAGATATTAAGAAGAGCTGGCAAGAATACACAGAAAAACTATTCAAAAAAGATCTTCATGACCCAGAGAATCACAATGGTTTGATCACTCACCTGAGCTAGACATCCTGGAATGAGAAGTCAAGTAGGCCTTAGAAAGCAACACTAGGAACAAAGCTAGTGGAAGTGATGGAATTCCAGTTGAGTTATTTCAAATTCTGAAAGATGATGCTGTGAAAGCGCTGCACTCAGTATGCAAACAATTTTGGAAATTTGCCAGCAAAACTGGAAAACACAACAGTGGCCACAGGAGTGGAATAGGTAAGTTTTCATTCCAATCCAAAGAAAGGCAATGCCAAAGAATGTTCAAACTACCGCACAATCGCACTCATCTCATACACTAGCTGGAGAAGGCAATGGCACCCCACTCCATACGCTTACCTGGAAAATCCCATGGACTGAGGAGCCTACCTACAGTCCATGGGGTCGCCAAGAGTCAGACATGGCTGAGCAACTTCACTTTCACTTTTCACTTTCATGCACTGGAGAAAGAAATGGCAACCCACTCCACTATTCTTGCCTGGAAAATCCCGGGGACAGAGGAGCCTGGTGGGCTGCCATCTAAGGGATCGCACAGAGTAGGACACACCTGAAGCGACTTAGCAGCAGCAGCAGCAGCATACACTAGCACAATAATGCTCAAAATTCTCCAAGCCAGGCTTCAATAGTACGTGAACTGTGAACTTCCAGTTGTTCAAGCTGGATTTAGAAAAGGCAGAGGAACCAGAGATCAATTTGCCAACATGTTTTGGATCATCAGAAAAGCAAGAGTTCCAGAAAAACATCTACTTTTGCTTTACTGACTATGCCAAAATCTTTGACTGTGTGGATCACAACACACTCTGGAAGATTCTTAAAGAGATGGAAATACCAGACCACCTGACCTGCCTCTTGAGAAATCTGTATCCAGGTCAAGAAGCAACAGTTAGAACTGGAACAAGAAACTGGTTCCAAATCAGGAAAGGAGTACGTCAAGGCTGTATATTGTCACCCTACTTATTTAAGTTATATGCAGAGTACATTATGCGAAATGCCAGGTTGGATGAAGCACATGCTGGAATCATGACTGCCAGGAGAAATATCAATAACCTCAGATATGCAGATGACACCATCCTTATTGCAGAAAGAGAAGAGGAACTAAAGAGTCTCTTGATGAAAGTGAAAGAGGACAGTGAAATTTTTTACTTAAAACTCCACATTCAGAAAACTAAGACCATGGCATCCGGTCCCATCGCTTAGTGGCAAATAGATGGGGAAATAATGGAAACTGTGACAGACTTTATTTTCTTGGGCTCCAAAATCACTGCAGATGGTGACTGCAATCATGAAATTAAAAGATGCTTGCTCCTTGGAAGAAAAGCTATGACCAACCTAGACAGCATATTAAAATCAGAGACATTGCTTTGCCAACAAAGGTTCATCTAGTCAAGGCTATGGTTTTTCCAGTAGTCATGTATGGATGTGAGAGTTGTACTATAAAGAATGGTGAGCGCCAAAGAATTAATGCTTTTGAACTGTGGTGTTGGAGAAGACTCTTGAGAGTCCCTTGGACTGCAAGAAGATCAAAACCATTCAATCCTAATGGAAACCAGTCCTGAATATTCATTGGAAGGACTGATGCTGAAACTCCAATACTTTGGCCACCCAATGCAAAGAACTGACTCATTGCAAAAGACCCTGGTGCTGGAAAAGATTGAAGGTGGGAGGAGAAGGGGACAACAGAGGATGAGGTGGTTGGATGGCATCACTGACTCGATGGACGTGAGTCTGAGCAAGCTCCGGGAGTTGATGATGGACAGGGAAGCCTGTTGTGCTGCAGTCCACGGGGTCGCAAAGAGTCGGACATGTGAGCGACTGAACTGCTCTGAGATAACTGATACATTGTTCTCATTTCTTGCTCAAAACCAGTGAGTCTCCACATGATTCAGATTCATTAAAAATAGTTGAGAGCTACTGACTCGATGGACGCGAGTCTGAGTGAACTCCGGGAGTTGGTGATGAACAGTGAGGCCTGGCGTGCTGCGATTCAAGGGGCCGCAAAGAGTTGGACACAACTGAGTGACTGAACTGAACTGAACTGAAGGGTCAGAGGATGATAGGAGAAGCCAGAATTTTCTAACAGCACTTTCCGACTCAAATGCTTTCTGGCAATTGCGGTAGGGCTGCCTCCACTGGAGCAATACACAGATGTGTTTGCTTGGTTGTTTAAAGGAAGCTCAGTAACTTCCATCAATATCTCTGCAATTGCCCATTATCCCAGCTGAAAAACAAAATGCAGAATTGAATGGGGAAAAAAAATCAATCTAATTGCACTATATAGACATAACCTATACAAAACAGCAGAAGTTTACAGGAAAAAAAAAAAAAGCCAAAGTATCTCTTAGCACCATAGAAAATGTACACTGCCATTTTTATGTGAACTAATTAAAACCCTAACCAACTTAAGCTCATATCACTCAGCTGCCTGATCAGGAGTAATATAAAGTCTCATTTATCAAGGACTTTATATCAAGTGCTACTTCAATGTTTTATGTATGATTAGCCATCCTAACTGACCATAAAGGTACTGTTTTGCCCATTCTGCAGATTAAGAAATGAAGATGTGCCTCTTTTAATGTATTTCCCAAGCTCTCACAACTGATCACTGGCTTAAGTAAAACAAAAACAATCAGATTCTTTAATAGATCTTTTGACCTAAGGCCTAAATGCTTTGATCTTTAGGTCCAGAATTGAGTTTTTGAAGTTACTTAACAATAAAAATAAAGACATACTCAAGCGTAACCCTTCTATCTCTCTTTCTGTTGGATGCCCAAGCCTAAAGACGTCACCATCAGACTTCACTATAGGACATGTTGCAGGTAAGGGCTCTGCCCCTAATGCTTCTGACCTGCTGATATGTGAATAAAGAGGTTCTCACAAAAGAGTCAGCAAGCTCCCAGGAGGTCCATTCTCCAAAATGACACCCGAATCTACCCAGCGTGTGGCCTGGATAACTCTGAGTAGGTGATGATTTTCTCTGTTCTTTAAGATTTGAGGGCCTCACCTTCCAGAAGAGTGTTTCTGGATCTTGAATGAACATTAGAATTACCTGACTCATTTTTTCAACAGTTCCTAATAAATCTATTCAATGCTCCACTCCTGGTAATGTCCTGGGTCACAGTCAGGCTAAGGCTTGGTTGCCCATTGTAGAGAACCTATGCTTAATAAGCTCTGTCCTTAGAGGTGAGGGGGAAAACATGGCTATTCCTTTAAGACATGCTGTGTCCAGGGAAAGATGCACATTTCCTTAGGAGTAACTATGGATTCAGCAGGCAGTGTGCTGCACATGACTAAAGAAGATCCATCTTCCTACACTTCGGCCTACAGTGATGTAACATGTGCTTGGTTACATCAAGAACTAGAAAGGCCATATTCTGTTACTGAACTGAAGTCGCTCAGTCGTGTCTGACTCTTTGCGATCCCATGGACTATAGCCTACTACACTCCTCCGTCCATGGGATTTTCCAGGTAAGAGTACTCGAGTGGGTTGCCATTTCCTTCTCCAGAGGATCTTCCTGACCCAGGGATGGAACCCAGGTCTCCCGCACTGTAGGCAGACACTTTACCCTCTGAGCCACCAGGGAAGTCCCAGAATTCATGACTCTCATGAAGAACTGATGGCCATTCTTCAGACCATATTCAGAAAATGCTGTCAGTGTCTGGCTGTGAGTTGATCTCCTGGCATGGATCCTCAACCTCTAAGAACACTTAGCTCTAGAGCAGGGTGCCCCAACCCCTGGGTTGTAATGCCTGATGATCTGAGGTGGAGATGATGTAATAATAATAGAAATAAAGTGCATGATAAGTGTAAAGCACTGGAATCATCATGAAACCACCCCCCTACCCCCAGTTCATGGAAATATGGTCTTCCTTGAAACTGGTCCCTCATGCCAAAAAAGTTAGGGACTGCTGCTGTAGACCAAATACATGTTCTGCTTTTAGCCACCTCCCAGGCCAAAAAAATAAAGCCTTGCAATTGTACAAGCACCAATGCATAACTGGGCAGGCCTCCATATATATCCCATATATCTTGATTCATCATACTGGACACCTCAGCTCTAGTTAAGGGACACTAATCTCAGTCAAGACCCTCCGCCCCACAGTCATGCCCTAGTTCAAGACTCGCCCTCTGGAGTACTAATATATCCAAAGCCTGAGATTCTGGATGGTACCTGGTATTGCACAGCCACTTGTGAAATCATAAACCGGTGCACTTTCTCCATCATCCTATCACACAGTGCTCACAGCAGAGGAGACACTTCATAGATATCTACGGAATTAAATATCACAAATGACCACATCACTGGCCCCTTCACAAGCCACAATCACCTTGTAATCAGCAAGGCCCTGCACACAGGCACTGCAACAGCCCCCGATGCTTTGTAAAAGCTGCTGCTTCCACCTAGAGGTCAACCAGACTCAGTCCTCCAAAGAGTCCGAGATGAAATCATTTCAGGCTGTAAGCTCCTTATTTATACTGCAGTTTCACAAAAAACTTTTAATTTTTCAAAGTCCAATACCAACCCCACCTCCTTCTCTTTACAGAGAAATCGAGAGAATAAAACACACAATAGAATGTTGCTTCATGACTATACCACACAATTATTTGTCACAGAATATTCATGCCAACACCTTGAAACATCCATTCACCAGCTTGCTCTTGGTCCTCCCAATACACATCAATCATTTTCTATAGATTTTCCTAGACTATGGAAACAGACTCCATTTTGAAAAGGTGTTCAGAGGTGCAAAGAACATTTCCCAAGACTACCCTGTTGATTTGTGGCAGGATCCAATCTAGAAATAAGGTCTTTGGGCCCCGATCCAATGATCCTTTTGCCAACATCATAATTTAATGATCACCTGGAGAGTGATAAAATTAAAAATATTTAAGGGGGGCAAAAAGTCACACAAAAGGTGGATTCAGTTGTCATCTCCCCCTCTATCCTACAATAACATTATTAACTATTAGTGCTTCTAACTATGGCAAGAAAGTGAGCCGCCTTATAATTGCTTCTCTTGTATAAAGGAGAAAAGAACACCAACTAAGTATCTAGCTTGAGCACAGGAGAATAAACAAGTCCAACAGAGAAGTGATCCATTTCACCAATGAGATTCACCATAGAGTTCCTATTTTCTCCAATTTCACTGACAAATTAAAAGACCTAGTATTTACTGAGTGCCTAACATATACCAGCTCTATTATAAGTATTTTAGACATATGTACTCATTTTATCTTCAAAATAACTAAAGGAAAGGGTGCTGTCATTATCTTAACCTTGTACATGAGGAAACTGAGGCATGGCATTGGCTGCTTAACTAACTTAACAAAGCATGCGGCGAATCAGGTGAAATTTAGGTTTAGGCTGTTTGGGTCCAGGGTGGTGTCCTACACTGACACTTCCTCATCATGTTATAGGCAGTATTAGGATCAACACAGATGAGCTTTGGGAACCAAGATGCATTGTTTCCCCTGGATGCATCCTGTTCTGGCAACATGGTGAAATGTGAAATTTCCAGTCTCATAGCCCTAAGACATGAATTACAGTGGCTTCTATATGACAGAGCAGACCACACTATCATCCAGAAATAGTCTCTACTAGGGTTCCTGGAGGACAGTATAGAAACCACAGATGCCCCAGCCTCTTCCTGCTGTCCACTCGGGATAAACTCGGTCGGTGCCATCTTGTCCTGTGAACTTTTCCAGCTTGGGCTCGGACTGGGTGCCCCACTCACAGAATCAGTCCTACAGGCCCTCCCATCATTCATTCTTTGTCACTTTTAAGCTTCACAGTTGAAGGCATGTTAGTTCTTTTATTGGTTGAGAAATATACTGGTGATAAAGCCAAGAGGAAAAAAGGTATCTTTCTACAGGGCAATCCTGTAGAATAAATTGGGGATCACCTTGAGAAAGCATGGTTTAAGCACAGTGCTACAGATTGAAAAAGTGGCCACACTTTTGAAGTCCCTCTAATCAGAAAATGGAGTCCATTTCTTTACCCCCTTAATCTTGGTTGTCCATATGACATGTTTTAGAAAATGGAATATGAGCAAAGGTGATCCAAAATGAAGATTAAAGAGTACAGATTGAGACTTGTCTTCCTTTGGTTGAAATCTTAAGACCATGATGTAAATGAGCCCTAGCTTGCCTGATGAAAATGAAGAACCTCATAGAGAAAACCTAGTCACCCAGCCAACAGCCACCAAACCATCAGACATGTGAGTGATGCCAGCTTAGATCAAGCACCTGTCATAAGACCCACAGATGCCTGCTGGCATCCAGCAGAGACCAGACCAACTAGCCTGTTCAGAAGAACCTCCTAGCCAACCCACAGAATTACAGACTAAGTAAAATGGTTGATATTTTAGGTTGGTAAGTTTTGGGGTGGTTGCTACATAGCAAAAGCTGATACACACAGCAAATCATGGGAAGCTAGTTTGAAAAACAAAAGCAAGCAGCTTAAATCACATCATTGTAAAAGACAAGCAAGAAATTAGAAGGTAGTGGATTTTGTTTCTTTATACCAGGAGCGAAAGTGCAGCTAATACATTTCCCAAAGACAAATGGTAAGAAATTTTAGAAAACAGAGGTTTGTTTAAAAGAACAAATGGTCTCTTCTGGAATAAACAGAGCAATGCCCTATATCCATCTTGCAGATTGTCAACAGTCACCTAAAACATTCTAGACAACATTACAAGGTAAATATGACCCATTGGACCTAGCCTATATGAAGTATAGAACAATCCTTTTCTTCTTAATCATTCAGTTCAGTTCAGTTCAGTTGCTCCATCGTGTCTGACTCTTTGCAACCCCATGAATCGCAGCACACCAGGCCTCCCTGTCCAATACCATCTCCCGGAGTTCACTCAAACTCACGTCCATCGAGTCGGTGATGCCATCCAGCCATCTCATCCTCTGTTGTCCCCTTTTCCTCCTGCCCCCAATCCCTCCCAGCATCAGAGTACTGGAGTTTCAGCTTTAGCATCAGTCCTTCCAAAGAACAGCCAGGGCTGATCTCCTTTAGAATGGACTGGTTGGATCTCCTTGCAGTCCAAAGGACTCTCAAGAGCCTTCTCCAACACCACAGTTCAAAAGCATCAATTCTTCGGCACTCAGCTTTCTTCACAGTCCAACTCTCGCATCCATACATGACTACTGGAAAAACCATAGCCTTGACTAGATGGACCTTTGTTGGCAAAGTAATGTCTCTGCTTTTGAATATGCTATCTAGGTTGGTCATAACTTTACTTCCAAGGAGTAAGCATCTTTTAATTTCATGGCTGCAGTCACCATCTGCAGTGATTTTGGAGCCCAAAAAGATAAAGTCTGACACTGTTTCCACCATTTCCCCATCTATTTCCCATGAAGTGATGGGACCAGATGCCATGATCTTTGTTTTCTGACTGTTGAACTTTAAGCCATCTTTTTCACTCTCCTCTTTCACTTTCATCAAGAGGCTTTTTAGCTCCTCTTCCCTTTCTGCCATAAGGGTGGTATCATCTGCATATCTGAGGTTATTGATATTTCTCCCGGCAATCTTGATTCCAACTTGTGCTTCTTTCAGCTCAGCATTTCTCATGATGTACTCTGCATAGAAGTTAAAGAAGCAGGTTGACAATATACAGCCTTGACATACTCCTTTTCCTATTTGGAACCAGTCTGTTGTTCCATGTCCAGTTCTAACTGTTGCTTCCTGACCTGCATATAGGTTTCTCAAGAGGCAGGTCAGGTGGTCTGGTATTCCCATCTTTCAGAATTGTCCATAGTTTATTGGGATCCACACAGTCAAAGCCTTTGGCATAGTCATTGAACCTTGCATATTTGGTTTAGTTGTTCTCGCTGTCAAAAAGAGTTCATCGTCATGTATATAATCACTCTACAAATATATGTATCAATACATAGTGTATGTAAAAAATCAGTGCTTGATGCTATAGCAAAATCAGCCATGGTTCCTACCCTAATGGAGCTTAGGTTTTGAAGATGAAATGGGTGATAAATAGATAGATATACCACACAGGTAACTGTGTCAATTCAATATTAGGGCATTTGATTTCATCAGGGAGGGTGCAGAAACCGTCCCTTGAAAAGAATGCTTGACTTGGTATCTCAGGGATGCCTGGCATTAAGCACACATTTTGAAGAGCAAACACGTATTTGAGCAGAACGATCAGAGCCCCCCAGCTGGAGAGAGGAAGTGAGTAAGAACAAAGGACTGAAAAAAGACCAGGATGCCTGTGTCAGGGAGGGAAGGAGGTCACAACACAACAGAAGCTCAGAGGATAGTACTGACCTTCAACATAGGCAAGAGAGGCCCAGACTCTAAAAGGACCCAGCTCTAGATGGTTGGATCAGTCCAGCCCTCTTCTTCTCCATGAGGCAAGGAGCTTCTGGGGCTGGAAAGATGCTATCCTCCAAGGGTTCATTCTCTTCTCTTTCTAGAGCACCCTTTATGTACAGGGTGTAGAAAATTGCCTCTCCATAGAACCCCCTAGCTTGCTCCCAAGGCCTGAGTGACCGCTTCCTCAAGTCCACACTTTTGAGGGTAGATCATGTTACTGGGAGGGATTTCTAGTCCTGAAAAGTGGACAGGACAGCTGTTGGTGGAACTGTGGACAGATGCTTGATGGGTGGGTGGGGTGTCTATGCAGGCTCACATCTTCTCTGCTATGTTACAATATAGAACTACCAACAGTCTAGGAATTCTAAAGGAGAGCCAGCTTTCAAGATCATGATGAAGTTGTCTTTGTCAGTATAGAAGGGTAGGAAATATTTTCTTTAACAACTACTTTGATTTAGAATTTAATATTTAGGCACTGGACTTATGGGCCCCCATTTTGACTCTTGCTTAGAGACCCACAAATGTTAGGTCGATTTACTAGGCAGGTAGGTAGTGGTCGAAGAACAAAAAGCATGCAGGTCAAGCTTTATTGTACCTGTGAATTACTTGGAGATCTTGCAAAAACAAAGGCAGTGATTCTGCATTTCTATTGAGAGTAGGGACCACACTTCAAGTAGCAAGGTTGTAGGATATTTTAACTTTGGGTTCTGTTTTGGGTAGTGTTGTTTCCCCCCCCCTCCCCCAAGAGTCAGTCTTTGGTTAATTTTGCCTTTTTGTTTTTGGCTGCACCATGCAGCATGTGGGATCTTAGTTTCCCGACCAGGGATCAAACCTGTGCCCCCCTGCAGAGAAAATACGGAGTCTTAAACACTGGACTACCAGGGAGTCCCCTTTGGCTCAGTTTGGTTCTTGAGGGATTTCATGCAACAGGTTATCATTCTGAAAAGAGGACAATAGGTGGGGTGTAAAGAATGGATTAGCGGGCAGAGAAATGCGCTGACTACATTGGGCAGCAGAGAAAGTAACCACAGATGTTTAGAAGGTAAGATCTGCAAGACATTGTTAAATTAGGTAAGAAAGGGAGAAAGTGACTTGCCTTCGGGAGAGACAAATTTCAAAAAGGGGGATAAGTAAATGAATGAATGAATTGCCTGTCATTCTCTCATCAAAGTGAATGAAAGTGAAAGTCACTCAGTCATGTCCGACTCTTTGTGACCCCATGAATCGTATAGTCCATGAACTTCTCCAGGCCAGAATACTGGAGTGGGTAGCCTTTCCCTTCTCCAGGGGATCTTCCCAACCCAGCCATCGAACCCAGGTCTCCTGACCCAGGAATTGAACCGGGGTCTCCTGCATTGCAGGCGGATTCTCTCATCAAGGGTTTCAGAATAGCAGGACTTAAGATAGTCTTAAATATGTGTGATTTTCAGAGACCTGACAGGCATTTTTCTGCCCCCTTGTAAATAGCTGGAAGCTGTCTTCAGCCAAATTGTTTTTAGTCTTCCTGTTTTTTTTTTTTTCCTTCCTTTATTTAAGTGGTTATGACTGGCACATGGTCTTCTGCAAGTGATTTCTCCACGGCCTAAGTGATTAAACACAGAACAGTGCTCACTCCACCCTTCCCCAGAGCGATACTCTGAACTCTTGAGAGCCCAAGCGTCTCTCTCCCTGGGGGGCTGCCCTCTCAAGAGAGGCTTGCTTGCATCCAGGCTGGGCTCTTGGGAATGTTTCCTGACTTCAGAGGAGATTCATTTTCTTCAGCACAGGGGAACAGGATTCAGGGTCCTCCTGGGTTAATCACTCAGCTGTAGCAGCTGCAGAAGTAAGCTGTCCCAGGGGACTGGGGCCTCAAGGGAACTGGTTATCTCCCGCAGCACGTGGCACACCCAGATACGTTGCCAACTATGGTTTCCGGCTCTGCCGATCCCACCCCCATCTTCCCTTCTCCAGTTTTCTGCTGTGGCTCACAAAAGGCACAAGAGGTACACTTGGAGGAACTTCCGGCCTGAGTTCAGAGACGGTGTCTTAGCTTTCTCCTAAATACCCGAGGAAACATTTAAATTCCATGCACAATGCTCCCAGCCTCCTGCATCACGTATTTCCCATTCTCACCCTCTAATGGTCCCAAAGATGGCTGGCTTGCTCTGCATCCCTTTCAAGAACAGCTTTATCTTCTTTATCTTTACTTATTGTCCTTTCCCTGTCCCACTTGCTGCTTTAGAACTCTGGGTCCCTTCCGTGGAGCTCTATACTTCACGAAGCCCACTGCCTTCACACAGCGCCCACGAGCACAGTCAGCCTGTGAAGCTGCCAGACTGAGTCTCATTCCTGGGGGCTCTTGCTTCTCCCTCACTCTATAGTATTCTCAGAAGAAGGCATGTGGGAGATGTGCCCATGCCTGGTGTTTCCTTTGCCTGGTCGTGACAACTCAAAGGCAAGGCCAGTTTGCTCAGTGTGGGGCCTCTCGGGGAGGGTCACCAGGAGTGATGCAGGCCTGGCAGTGCAGTAAGGAGTGCTGGGGCTTGTGGCAAGCCGGAGGGCCCAGGTACCCTGCTGAGAGGAGACAGCCTCTGCTCAGGCCCAGCCAATAATCATGCAGGAAGTTATCCTTAGACTGTTCAGTTTTTTCACTAGAAATTGGAAATCCAATTTGAATGTGAAATTTTTAGATTTTTGTCTTCTGGCTCACCAAAGTAAAAAGTAACAAAATAGCACATCCGCAGGCCTGTGGTATATGCCTTTCGTTCTGCAGGTCCCTTGGCTTAAAGCACCTCAGAAACACCTTCTCATCACAGGTGTTTGGTAGCACATCGTATCAGCTCACCTGGCACTTTTTACTCACAGTGCCCTGGACATCAAGAGGAAAATTAGTTAATGGGTTATTGGAACTTCCCTGGCAGTCCAGTAGATAAGACTCCATACTCCCAACGCAGAGGGCCTGAGTTCGATCACATGCCACAACCAAAAGTTCGCATGCTGCAACTGAAAAAAGATCCTGTCCATCACAACAAAGATCGGTGATCTCAAGTGCCACAGCTAAGACCTGGCACAGCCAAATAAATAATTGTTGATTTTTTTTTATTTTTTATTTTATTTTATTTTATTTTAATTTTTATTTTAACTTTAGTTTACTTTACATTACTGTATTGGTTTTGCCAAACATTGACATGAATTCACCACGAGTGTACAAGTGTGCCCAAACATGAATCCCCTCCCACCTCCCACCCCATACCATCCCTCTGAGTCCTCTCCTTGCACCAGTCCCAAGCATCCTGCATTCTGCATCGGACATCGACTGGCGATTCATTTCTTACTTGATAGTATACATGTTGCAATGCCATTCTCCCATCTCATCCCACCCTCTCCCTCTCTCTCTCCCCCAG